>KV426052.1:0-25843 GCA_001632375.1 Exidia glandulosa HHB12029 | reverse complement strand
GGCCACCAGTACATGGACCCCGACTTCGAGCCCGATACCTACAGCTGGGTCCGTTGGGCTTCTGCGCATGGTTACGCGACTCTCAATATGGATCGTCTCGGTGAGCTACTGATTGCGCGATGTTCCAACGAATGACTGACGGCGGGCGGCGCTCCGTATTTTCAGGATATGGCGAGAGCGACCATCCTGATCCAGCCACCGTTATTCAGCCTCCCTTCGATGCCGCCTTCATGGCCCAGATCATACGCCTCGGGCGTGCCGGACGCGTTGCTGGTGCACCTGGGCCGTTCAAGAAGATTGTCTACGTCGGGCATTCGTTTGGGAGCCGCGTCGGGAACGAAGTGATCAGCACTTTCCCGGACTTGGTCGACGCTGCAATCCTCACTGGTGTGAGTACCTATATCGTGTTTACTGAGTCCTCGAACATCACTCACTCTCGTTGTAGTACGGCCACAAGATCGGCAACCCCGGGGATGTAGCCTTCCAACCCGCGAAAGAAGTCGACCCCGTCCGCTTCGGCGACCTCCCCTCGGGCTATGTCACCAGCGTCGACGCGGAGTCTCGCGCTGCAGGCTTCTACGGACCTCAAGGCACCTTCGACCCCGCGATGCTCGCTTATGACGAAGCGCACAAGGACACAGCGTCCGTCGGCGAACTCGCGTTCTTGACGGGAACCAAAGACGGCATCGTCGGAAGACCTGCTCCTGACTTCAAGGGCGACGTCTTCGCGGTCTCTGGTGATAGTGATCTCTTCGTCTGCACGGAGCCGAAGTGCACGAATCTTGCGAGCGAGGAACAGTTCTACCCCGCTGCACGCAGCTTCGAATTTGGTGAGCCCTTGCCCTCACATTGTGTCTTGGGGATGTTGGCCTGAACTTGTGTCGCAGCTGTTATCCCTGACGCTGGTCACTGCCTCCACCTCCATTTCACGGCGCCAATACTCTACAACACCACGCTGGACTGGCTCAACCGCCACGGGTACTGATCCCAAAAGCGGTGCTATCTTTGCACAATCCCTTATATAACCTTCCCTCGTGGTCCTTCACCACGTGTCGTTCGTAATCCTCTCCAGCGCTTGAGTGAAGTGTCGTTCTTCTTTGACTTGGCTAATACAAAACGCATATCTTCTCGTTACAGCCAGACAACCAAACGCTGACGGGTTTAAGAACCTTCCGATTCTCAATCTGCGAGCCATAGAGGAGCAATCTCGGCTGTTGCTCGCTACTAGGAGACACACGCAGTAAGTGATTGCGAATGCGGATAGAAACCAATCTACTATAAAGGCGCCGTCACGTTCAAGTTTGGTGGCTACTCCGGGTTACAGCGCCGATCTTCTGCAAGATCCTCTTGGACTGGCTCAATCGCCGCGGTCACTATAACGCAAAGCGCGTCTATTGCTTCCCTTCCTTGGGCTTCTATGCTCGGCCACCGATGCACGTCGTTTTTTGATCGGCGAACCCTCCTCGTCTCCCTTCTTGCTAACCCAACGGATCTTGAAACGTTCAGTACGTTCAGTCCACATGTCGAGGAGATTACCGACGCATGCCTACTTTTCTTTATCAATTGCGTGCACATCAGTGAGTACAGAGCACACGTATTCCAGTTGGGAACATTCCTTCAGTCGAGACCATCAGACGCTGGGTGCCAGACTCGATGCCCTTGCAGCCACAAACAGTCACCCGCCACTGCATCCTCCCAGTCGAGATTGTCCCACTGGGTCATCTCAGCGTCGGCGTCATCGTCATCGTCATCGTCATCGTCGCTTGGGTTTGGAACGAACGTATCGTCGACCCAGATCCGTGCGTCACGTTCGCGTTCCGCCCACTCCGCAACGTGTCGGAGGGCGCGACATGCTGTCCTTTCATTGACACAACGTGCACGGAATAGGACACGGCGAAGGCACGGCGCAGAGGCAACCCAATGAGAGATGTCTCGAGAAATGTCCATATCCGAGTCGTCGACGTGTTCGCCTTTGCGTTCAAAGACATCAATGATGAGGTACTCGACCTGGAACGAGCCGAGTAAAGCTTTGGGGCTCATTGATGGCGGGCGTCCGATTTCGTGCACTATGTGAAGCCGCGAGAGTGTAGTGATGACGGGTTGGATTGCGGCGATCGCGGATTTTCCGCCTAAGAATGTTGGGTCGACAAGGTATGCAGAGCGAAGACGCAACTCGTCAACAGAGCATGCAATTCTCGACAGAGACTCTGTGCTTCCCGTAAAGGAAGTGATGTTCCTTAGAGCGCGAGCGAGGGATGCGAATGACTCTGGCTTAATAATATAAGAGGTGTAGGTCGAAGCGACAACCAGAGAGCGAGTGCGAAGTAAAGGCGTATCCGGTAGCTTTGAGGTCGCGGCAAGGCGGTCTAATGTGACGGAATCCACGGTGATCAGGTCGTACAAAAGTGGCGTAACGACTCGACGAAAAGACCGGCAGACCAAGCACAACGTGGCGACCCAACTGGCTGACCGCAATGCGTGGTCGCGCGCGGCGTGTCGAGCGACGAGGAGAACGAGCTCGGCGGGCAGGCGCGAGAAGTATATCATGTAGTATGTCGGAGGCAAGGCGCTATCGGCTGCGGGCGGTTCGCTGAGCGCGCCGAACTGGGAACAAGGAGTACAGCGCTGTCTAGTTAATTCTCAGAGACTTTGCCATATTATAGTATCCAGCCATATCAGACCCCGAAGGGTGAAGCTGAGCAGGAACCGACACGATCGCCCAGAAAGGCAATTGTGTCCGGTTCCGGCCCCGCTCCTATCCTGCCTTTTGCCACTCGCGTCGCCGCGCGCCGTCCGCCGCTGCCGCGCCTGTTGGTCTCAATTCTTCATCTCAACGGCTGGAACGGGCTCTAGACACGAATTTCACGCTCTGTACAGCCTGTTGGGCCGTATGAAGCGTCTAGATTCGGTATTACGGGAATCTCAGTAACCACACCCATTCCACGACTTTTCCGCATACTATCATGAGTTCTATGAAATCTACGACACCCCAGGGCAACCCTAATGCCAAGGAGCTCACCAACTACGTGCGTTATATTCATTTTGAGCCTTGGGCGACGGTTGACGCGTCGCGCAGCAACTTGGCGATGTTCTCGGCAAAGGCGCGTCGGGCCAGGTCTATCGTCCGTCAAGCATTCACGTATAGCTTCATAATCTCACAGTATATGTTCAGGCGCGCTTAATTGGACCACTGGGGAGACCGTTGCTGTCAAGCAGATCCAGCTCAGCAACATCCCAAAAGCAGAGCTCGCAGAAATTATGGTCAGTTAGATTTTTCTTTTGTTGCATTCATTGACGCTTCTGTAGTCTGAAATCGACCTGTTGCGCAACCTGAACGTGCGTAAACGCAGTCCTTGCCGGTGGCGCGCTAACGTCCCCATAGCACCCGAACATCGTCAAGTACAAGGGTTTCGTCAAAACGCGTGAATATCTCAACATCATCCTCGAGTACTGCGAGAACGGCTCGCTTCAGCACATCTGCAAACGCTTTGGCAAGTTTCCCGAGTCGCTGGTCGCGGTCTACATATCCCAGGTCCTCGTCGGTCTCGTCTATCTGCACGACCAGGGTGTCATCCACCGCGACATCAAGGGCGCCAACATTCTCACCAACAAGGACGGATGTGTCAAGCTTGCGGATTTTGGCGTCGCGTCCGCGTCGGGCGTCAACGACGGTGCGGTCGTCGGCAGTCCGTACTGGATGGCGCCCGAAGTCATCGAGCAGTTCGGCGCGACGACGGCGAGCGACATCTGGTCCGTCGGCTGCGTAGTCATCGAGCTGCTCGACGGCCAGCCGCCGTACCACCAGCTCAAGCCGATGCCCGCGCTCTTCCGCATCGTGCAGGACGACTGCCCGCCCATCCCAGAGGGCGCGTCGCCTATCGTAAAGGACTTTCTGTACCACTGCTTCCAGAAGGATCCGAACTTGCGCATATCGGCCAAGAAACTGCTGCGGCATCCGTGGATGGTCAGCGCGCGCAAGTCGATGGGAGCTGAGCGGAATACGACCGAGCGGCCGACGAGTAACTACGGGTACGACGAGGCGGTAACGAAGGTGCGCGAGTGGAACGAGGCGCTCAAGTCGCCGTCGCGCACCAGCAAGCGTGCAGCCCCGCGCGTCTCGCGGCCGAGCCTGGGCGCGTTCAATATGGTCAACTCGCCGCTGCTCCTGCCTGCCGAACCGCCGTCCATCGTCCCGTCCCTGTCGTCCGGTTCGGGGTTCAACACTTCTTCTGCGCCTGGAGTCGTCGCGCCGGTGCGGCTGCAAGCTACCGTCCCTGAAGAGGAGACCGACAACTGGGACGATGATTTCGACATCAGCGAGAACGACGGGATTAACGTTACCAAGCTTCATGGTGAGTCCTCACCCATCGCGCCTTCGTTGACTAACTCATTACTATAGCGGCAGAGAAGGACAAAGAGTCCATGATTTCCAAGACGTCGTCAGGCGAAGAGGAGAACACACGCACCATTCGACCGTCGCGCAGTCCCGCGGCCACGACGAACGGCAAGACACGCCCGTCGCCCATGATCGAGCCAATCTTGGAGGACTGGACGTCGGATCTGGGTGAAGACGACGACGACGACACCCAGATGCTCGTCAAGGTCGCTGAGTTCAAGTCGCGCAATACGCGTCGCGGCTTGTTCCACCCGGACGACATCAAGACTGTAGGCCTGAGCGCAAGCCCGGGCCCGCAGACCGCGCCGCTTCCGCGCACGCAATCCCCCGACGCGTTCCTACCGGACTTCCCGTCGCCAGGCAAGCGCGCGTCGCCCCTCCCGCGCACGGCGTCGCCCCTTCCCCCACGCAGTGCGACTGCGACGCCGACGACGTTCTCGAAGCGTCCGAATCTGGGACATGGACGGTCGAGTTCTAGCTCTGTTGTGCCGCTTGCCGGAGCATCGTCTCTGGGTCGCGCGGATGGCCGACGCCTGAGCAGCGGGAACTATAACGGGTTGTCTACGCCGTTGACGAGCCCAAGCGAGGTTGCATTGCAGCAATATACGGAAGACGAGGATGATGAGGACTATGACGATGTCTTCGCCAAGGTGAACGGGTCAGGTGCGTACTGTTGTCGCGCGTTGCTGGGCGGTACTAATGGAGGCTGCGCGCAGAACGCGAAGTGACCGAGACGCTACAACTCAATACCCGCTTATCGAACAAGTCATGGGTGCGTACTCGTATCCGTCTACATCGTTGATGGCCACTGCTGACTAGCAACGCAGCTGGGCGATGACGACTTTGACGAGGAGGATCCCTTCGCAGAGGTGCGGCTTTTATACTCTATAGCTTATTTGGCGTCGCTGATCCCGCCTGATTTGCACCAGATCGACGAGGGATTTGCAGAGGAAGATCTCGAATCTAATCTCGTGCGAGACAAGTATGCACGGCTGTGTTCCGCTGTGAACCAGCTGGTCGACGAGCTCAAGCCGGATGCGCCGGACTTCACTCTTCGCGACCATTGCGACCAGCTTGTGCGTCGTGGTCTTCTTTTTGGACAGTGTGTGGAGCTGATGTGTCACGCAGTTGATGATTTGCACGGACGCGCCGGAGATGCAGCTGCAGGTTATCTCGAGTCATGGGATGCTTGCCGTCCTTGAGGTTCTCGAGTCGAAGCCCAGTCGGGACGTGATTTTGAAGCTGCTGCAGATCATTAACGTGGTGCGTGGGATCTGGAGCTGCGTTAAGGCGTTTCGCTGAGACGGTTTATAGCTCGTCACTGCCGATCTTGCCGTCCTGGAGAGTTTCTGCTTGATTGGGTGCGCTTGCTCCCTCGCACCCGAGTGCTTTGACACTGATAATGCCGTGCAGTGGTATTCCTGTCGTAATGGAGTTCACCTCGAAGAAATTCTCCCAGGAGTGCCGGCAGGAAGCATCGAACTTCATTCGCCTGCTCTGTCATTCGTCGGTGCTAACGCTGCAGATGTTCATCTCGTGCGTCCATCTCCCGTTTTCCACAGTCAGATGTTCACCTTGTCTGCAGTTGTCGAGGCTTGAAGGTCCTTGTGGACCTCCTGGACGAATCCTACGCAGAACAGACGGAGCTCGTCGTTCACGCGTTGAATGGCATCAGCTCCGTCTTCGAGCTGCAATCGCCGACAACGAAGAACGACTTCTGCAGGATGTTCATTCGCGAGGGCCTGCTTGACCCGTTGACCGCTGCGTTATCGAGCGCGCTTGAGGATGGCTCGCCGGTATCGGAGCAGAAGAGTCAGATCATCGGCATTTTGCTCGTGTTCTGCCAGGTCTCGCAGAGCGATCAGCACGTACGAAGCGCGCTTGCCGTTCGCAAGGTCATCAGACGTGCGTACATCTATGAAGCTGGGTAGGACGACACGTTGATGAGACCTGGATGCAGGACTACTTCGCGCATGTGAAGTGCTCGAGCCCGAGTATCTGGTCGTCATGCTCAAGGCTGTCAAGCACCTGTCGATGAACTCGAACTTGCTCGATGTCCTGCAGAACGCGAACGCGATCGAGGTCCTCATACGCATCATGGTCAAGCAGAGCTCTGGCCCTCACAGTACGGTACGGTGAACTGGCCCAAACGCTCGAATGCCGCCGCTCACTCAATTCCAATAAACCAGGAAATCTCGAACCACATCTTCCAGACGCTGTACAACCTCTGCCGGTTGAACAAGTCGCGCCAAGAAGAGGCGGCACAGGCGGGTATCATCCCGTGCTTGCGGCGCGTGAGCGAGGGCAACTCGCCACTGAAGCAGTTCGCGCTGCCGATTTTGTGCGACCTTGCTAGCGCGGGCAAGGCGTGCCGCGCCGCTCTGTGGCAGCACGACGGCTTGCAAATGTATCTCAAGCTTCTGTCCGATCCGTACTTCCAGGTCTCTGCGCTCGAGGCGATCCTTTCTTGGTGCGTGGATGATGCGTCATCTTCGATTTCGGTGTGTTAATGTGCGCTTCCCAGGTTGCAAGACGAGACGGCGCGCGTGGAGGATGTGTTGATGCAGCAGCCAACTCTCGACACCATCTTGAAGTGTTTCGTCTCTTCGAAGGCCAACTCTTTCGAAAACCTCCTCGACCCCCTCCTTAAGATCATTCGTTTGTCGACACCGGTGGCCTTGGGCCTTGCGAAGGGGCAGTTCTTCCGGCGGCTTATCGACCGGCTTGGGCACGCGAAAGCTGTTGTACGGCTGAACCTGCTGCGTATTCTTCGTGCGGTGTGCGATGTGCACCCCGAGCGGACGGGCCTCATCGAGCAGTTCGGGCTGTACGGCATTGTTGACAAACTCGCGAGGCAGGACGGTGCCGTGCTCGTGCGCGAGCTCGCCCGTGAGATTGTCCCGACCCTCAGCCGCGCGCCGTCCCCCGCGAAGCAGCCTCCCCCGAGCAGCAAGAGCGTGCTTGCACCGAAGAAGAAGAGCGTACGGCGTACGGCAAGCGAGGCGAGCGTGCAGCTCCCACCGGGTATTTCGCCGCTCGTCGGCACCTCGACAGCCCGCTCGCGGTTACGGCCCTCGAGACATCGACTGGAGGACGTCCCGTGGAATCCTCAACATTCGTCGAGTGGTAGTGCCAGTGGCAGTAGCAGAAGATGAACCTGCCGCTGCCTGCGTCCTCTGGTGTCGTTGCTGTCAACGTGCTGTTGTATTACTATTATTTGCTTTCCTTCCGTCCCTCGTACTCTCCCTCTCGCGCCCTCTCTTGTTGGATCTCGTGACGTCCCTCCTCCATTCAAGCATGCTGTCATTCCCCGCAACACTCAACGAAACTTCCAGTCCTTTTTTCCCGTCGCAACATCATGTACACTCTTTCTCTCCTTGCAGTCGACCTAGGAACTTGATAAAACTGCCCAAGCCCTCCTCCGAGTCAGACTGTGTGCATGTTCCTTGTGAATAGTTCGCAGTGTGCGGGCTGAGTTTGACGGCGACGAGCCGACTTTGTCCCTCTGCCCTTCTGAGTTCTCTGTCCGGCGCCTTGGTTGCAGCATCCAGGTCTTGCGACTGTGGACACCCCAAATTCTCGTCCTTGCGAGGCTATCAGGCTCCGTGCTCATGCACACGCGCGTTATCACCATCGTGGCGCGACCTGTGTACCTCGGCCTGGCCTTCTCCCTGGTTCTACCCAGTTCTCGAGCAATCTACCAAGGAATCTTTCACTGGCTCTCTGCACATGCACGTCAATGCCCCGGAAAACGCTCTGGCTACAAATCCAGGGTAGCCTGGAACCGGGTGTGCGTAGAATCCCGCGGGACGGGCCTTGACGTACTTTCCCGGATCACACCTCTTACTAAGAGTCCTTTCTCCATCGAATCAGTGCCACTGAGCTTTGCTCATTGTCCAGCTCTTTCAATGCTCGTACTTCTACATTTTGAGGGCTTTGAGGCTGGGGAGAATGCTCTGACGGAAAAGGAACGGAACGACCGCCCGCTTGGCAGTCTCCTGACATTGTCTCGGCACGGTGGCCGCGGGGCGATGACGAGTTTCTCCTCGCGCTGGGCACGAGCGCCGAGAGATAACAGCGCTTGGCGCGAGCTCAAGTAGCAGCGGCCCTCCGGAGAGTGCCGCCCATCTATGGTGAAGACCCTCTCCGCTGCGACCGACAATGCCACAGCTAGCGCCAAGGGCAACCTCCCACGACTTCCCGGGCCTCCTCCGCACGTACGTCCTGCCGACGACGTCGTGCGTGAGCTCGAGTCGGATGTCCACCAAGGTCTCTCGTTTGCCAAGGCGAATGAATTGCTTACTCGCTACGGCCGCAATGAGCTCGAGGGAGGAGGAGGTGTACCCGTTTGGAAGGTATGTCTCTGCGTCAGCTCGATGTCGACACTGTTAACACCGGCGCTCAGGTTTTCCTAAAACAAGTGGCCAACGCGATGACCATCGTGTTGCTGCTTGCCATGTCACTTTCATACGGCGTCGAGGACTGGGTCGAGGGGAGCGTCATCCTCGCGATTATCGTCCTCAACATCACCATCGGCTTCTTCCAGGAGTACAGAGCGTACGTGCCTCGCAGTTTGCACCGAGCAATCCCCCTTATGCTTGCAGTGAGAAGACGATGGAAAGCCTCCGCAACATGTCCAGCCCGACTGCGACGGTCGTGCGCCAAGGCCAAATCGAACAGATACCCAACGCCACCGTCGTCCCGGGCGACATCGTCGAGCTCGAGGACGGCGATATCGTCCCCGCCGACATTCGCCTCATCGAAACCGTCAACCTCCAGACGGACGAGATGCTCCTGACAGGGGAGTCTCTCCCCGTCATCAAGGAAGCCGACGAGATCCTCCAGACGGAGGACGTCCCGCTCGGCGACCGTATTAACATGGCGTACGCACCTTTCTCTTCACCTTGACGGGCTTCGTCACTAATACATGTGCAGATATGCATCGTCAACAGTCGTGAAGGGCCGTGGTCGTGGCATCGTCGTCACTACTGGCATGAAGACCGCTGTCGGCGAGATCGCCCACTCTATCCAGGCAAAGACCGTCAAGCCTGGCCGTTCTATGGACCCTCGCGAGGGTTTCCTTCAACCGTTCAAAGGTCTCTTTTGGCGCACTTGGGATGTCATCGCCGGCATCTTGGGCTTAACCGGCGGCACTCCGCTTCAGCAGAAGCTCACCAAGCTCGCGTTCGTTCTCCTCGTATGCGCTATTGTTCTCGCTATCGTCGTGTTTGGCGTCAACGAGTTCAACCTGTCCCACGAAGTCGTACTCTACGCTATCGCCCTCGGCATTGGCACCATTCCAGAGTCGCTCATAGCTGTCCTCACGATCACAATGGCGGTCGGCATGAAGACGATGGTGCAGCGCAAGGTTATCGTCCGCAAGCTCGACGCCCTCGAGGCGCTTGGTGGCATTGACGCCATCTGCTCTGACAAGACGGGTGAGTCTTTACATTGTTGCCCACTCGCACTTCTCGTTCTTACCCCATCTTTTAGGTACCTTGACGCAGGGCAAGATGATCACACGCCGTGTCTGGCTTCCAGGAGTCGGCACGTACTCGGTCGAGCGCTACGGCGCTGCTGCCGACCCATCCAAAGGTCGTATCATCTTCGAGGAAGAGCTCGAAGCCGACAGCGACAAGACTGGCCGCAAGGTCCCCGGAGACCCGGCCAGCACCATGTCCACGCTCACGCACTCGTCTATCTCCGGCGACGAGAATAAGGACAACGCGCCTCTCGAGCGCGAGGTACCTCCCAACGTTCCGGACGCGACTCACGTCTTCCTTCGCTCCATCGCGCTCTGCAATACCGCCACGCTACAGTACGATAAGGAGGACAAGCAGTTCGAGACGGACGGAGACCCGACAGAAGTTGCGCTTCAGGTTTTTGCGCACCGCTTCGACGCGGCCAAGGAGCACCTCGTCAATGCCGGGTGGAAGCACGTTGAAGAGTACCCGTTCGACAGCGACATCAAGCGCATGAGCGTCATCTTCGAGGAGCCAGGCACTGGACAGATCCATGTCTTTGCGAAGGGCGCGGTTGAACGCGTCCTGAACGTTTGCGTTACCTACGGTCAAGGCCCCTCTGCGCACCCTATGACGGAGAACGACAAGGCCTATATTCACGACCGCATGAACGCTCTGGCTAACGAGGGCTTGGTATGTGTTTTCTTTGGGACTCCTAAAGTCTTCTTGCTTACTCTCGCATAGCGTCTCCTTGCCGTCGCGTATCGCAAAGTCGATGGTACTGCCGCCGACTGGGACAACTGCGACCGCGCCGACGTCGAGAAGGAATGGACCTTCATCGGTCTCGCCGCTATCTATGACCCTCCGCGCCCCGAGACCAAGGCCGCGGTGGACGAGTGCAAGCGTGCCGGCATTACTGTGCACATGCTCACGGGTGACCACCCGGCGACCGCTGCGGCCATCGCGCGCGAAGTTGGCATCCTCCCTCGACGTGGGCACGCCAGCGCTGAGGCTCAGGAGAACATGGTCCGGAGTGCGAAACAGTTTGACGCTATGAGCGACGAGGAGATCGATAAGTTGCCGAGTCTTCCTCTGGTCATTGCCCGTTGCGCGCCGAAGACGAAGGTCAAGATGATCAACGCCCTCCATCGCCGCGGCAAGTACTGCGCTATGACTGGCGATGGTGGTATGTGCTCCTCGTTCCCTTGCGTCACGACCTCACTGATTCCTTCGTGCAGTTAACGATTCACCCTCGCTGAAGCAGGCGGATGTCGGGATCGCCATGGGTCAGGGCGGTAGCGATGTCGCCAAGTCAGCCGCCGACATTGTCCTTACCGACGACAACTTCGCCAGCATCGTTGCCGCCATCGAGGAAGGTCGCCGCATGTTCGACAACATCCAGAAGTTTATTCTCCATCTCATGGTCGGCAACGTCTCCGAGGGCATCCTCCTCGTTGTCGGCCTTGCATTCCGCGATGATTCGAACACGTCCGTCTTCCCGCTCGCACCGCTCCAGATCCTTTGGATCAACATGATTACCGGCTTTCCCGCGTTCGGTCTCGGTCTCGAGAAGGCGCAGGCGGACATCATGTTGCGTCCTGCACAGAGTACCGAGCGCGGCATGTTCAGCTGGGAGATCATCCTCGACATGCTGCTTTACGGCACTTTCGTCGCGACCATCTGTTTCGCGACCTTCGTCGGGATCGTGTGGGGCGACGGGAATGGTAACCTCGGCGTCGACTGCAACGGGTCGTACAACGAGACGTGCGACGCGGTCTTCAGGGCGCGCGGCGCGATCTTCGTCGAGCTGACCTGGTTGCTGCTCATCTGCGCGTGGGAGGTCAAGAGCATCCGTCGCTCGATCTTCAGGCTCGACCCTACCGCTGGTGCCAAGTTTACGTTCTTCAGGGACATGTGGGCGAACCGGTTCCTGTTCTTCGCGGTCGTGCTCGGCATGCTGAGCGTGTTTCCTGCGATCTTCATCCCGACGCTCAACACCAAGGTCTTCCGCCACAAGTCGATCACTTGGGAATGGGCGCCGGCGGTGGCGAGCGTGCCGACATTTATCATCCTCTGCGAGTTGTGGAAGTTGACGAAACGGCGTCTTGGGTTGTTTGAAGTAAGACGCGAAACCCCGTCGCGTGTTGACAAGGCTGTCGAGCATGTGTGATACCTACGCTCTCGTGTCCATGGTACAGAATGAATGGAATGCTTCCCTCCTATACAAATGGGTGCCAGTGTAGTCATTCTGTGTACCTTGGCCCTCAGTTCCCGTTTTTCGACTCGATGGCATGGGCCGGTTGCAGCCGCTGAACCACAAATTGGCTTCTGCTTCAGCCCATTGGCGTCCGCAGCCACAGTCCTTGGCGCCCAGCTCCTACGTCCTCCGGATACCTTCACATCTCTCCCCTCTTCGGAGTCTCTGTGCGTCGATGCATCAATATCTCGGTGCCCTTTGCTTCCCTATCCCTGCAGCCTGAGCAGACGTATGCGAACGTGATTCTGCGCGGTTCAAGCTCGTGATCCTCCAAATCTCCCGTGACGAGCAATGTGTCACTAAAATACACCTTCTTGTTTTACCTGGCTGCTAGGCTCTGGGAAATTGGCGCTGTACCCGGTCCAACCCTCACTCTGGTGGAGAGTATCATTTGGAACCATGTGGCATTGCGGAGCTGCGACAGAGAAGCCTTTTCCGGCTACTATATCACTTTTGATCCCTTAGTGCTATAATAGCTATATGGAGGCTCTCTGGACACTGTGCATATCACAGTTTTCTTCCTGATGAGCATGAGCGTTCATATCCCCAAGTGCGAGTGAACATGCCGGATATTAACATATCCAGGGGTCAATTCGCTCGCTACCATATATCTGGGGTGCATATGTATTCAAGGACATAAATATGCAATACTTCGAGGTTTGAAGTCTCGTTAAGTAGCCCCTGTTGTCGTAAACGGTAACTTCCGCATCTTCTTCCCGTCCACATTGCGTCACGGGATGAGTCTCCGTAAACCCAGGCTCGAGCGACTGCACACGCCTGACTCGCCAACCAGTTCTCGTGGAACGCATCGACTAGTAACCCGCGACTCAGTTTCTAGCCTGAATGGCATGTGCGTTGTGCACGGAATTGTTTAATCTGTTTGACTGAACATATATATTTCTTAGGTCAGATACTGAGCACAGCGCGATACACTCGCCTACACCGCGTCGACATCATGTGATGCAGGCCCAGCTCCAGCCCTGGCTGCTGTCGCATTCCCATTCACCGCTTTCCTCGCGCGCTGGCTCGCCCAGCAGCATTGCAACGGCCTCGCCGCGACTACGGACGCTCAGCTTCTCTGCACTGAAGCCTGAGTCTCGTAGAAGTCATAATTCGACGTTACATGACAGCGGTGGCCTGGCGAAACGCTATAGCCGCTGGATGCGTGCGGCTGGCATGCGTGAATGGACTGTTCCTATTATGACTCTCTTCGCGCTCTGCGTACGCTGGACTATTGGTCTGGGGACGTACTCTGGTACGTATTTTTGCGCGTGGACCTCTCAAATTGCTTAATCTGAACGCCAGGGTTCAATACACCGCCGATGTACGGCGACTACGAGGCGCAACGCCACTGGATGGAGCTCACACTCAACTTGCCTATGAGCAAGTGGTACACATACGACCTGCAGTACTGGGGCCTTGATTACCCGCCACTGACAGCCTATGTGTCCTGGCTATGTGGACTCGTGTGAGTCGCTCTCGCGTTCATGGATTCACGTTTACCGTTCAACAGCGGCTCGTGGATAGATCCTTCATGGTTCGCACTCGATGCATCACGCGGAATCGAGACTCCATCCAGTAAAGTCTACATGCGCGCTACAGTACTCGTACTAGATGCGCTTGTCTACCTTCCCGCGCTCTTCACGTTTGTCCGCCTCTGGTCGGGGCACCGCTCGCAGTCCTCGCAAGTCAGTCCATGGTCTCCTGTTGACTTTACGCTTACATATCACAGCACGCAGCATTAGCGATGTTGCTTTTCCAACCTGCCCTGCTACTCATCGACTTTGGCCACTTCCAATACAACTCGGTCATGCTCGGCCTTGTCATCCACGCGCTCAACAGTTTCTTCCTCGGACGCGACCTACTCGGCGCGGTATTCTTTGTCGGAGCACTGTGCTTCAAGCAGATGGCGCTATACTACAGCCCTGCGATCTTCGGCTATCTGCTCGGACGATGTTTCTCCTTGGGCTGGCGGGACGGGTACGCCTCGCTCATCACACCCTTCTTTACCTAACACCTTTCTAGCTCGCGTCTATTCGTGCAACTCGGCATAACGACAGCCCTCTCGTTCGTCATCATGTTCGCGCCATGGCTCTGGCCGCCGTCTGCTCTTCTCGGCGGACCCATTACGCGCATCTTCCCCTTTTCGCGCGGCCTCTTCGAGGACAAAGTCGCCAACTTCTGGTGCGCGTCCGACGTAGTACTCAAATGGCGGCGCCTTCTCGCACCATCGGCCCTCATGCGACTTTCGACGCTGTTCACTGCGGCGGGTTTTGCACCGAGTCTCGTGCTACTCGTGCGCGCAGGCGGCGGGAGGGGACTCGCGCTCCTTCCGTACGCGCTGTTCTGCACGTCCATGTCGTTCTTCCTCTTCTCGTTTCAGGTTCACGAGAAGAGTGTCCTGCTGCCGCTTATGCCGCTCGCCCTCGCTATGGCCGGTGATGCGGGTATCGCGGAGTGGGGCACACTGGTGCAGAACGTTGCGGTGTTCAGGTGCGTCATGCACAACTTGTCGTGCAGATAGCTAATTGTTGCGCGTAGCATGTGGCCGTTGTTACAGCGCGACGGGCAAGGGACGCAGTACATCGCGCTCCTGGGCCTGTGGAACTATCTGATAGGATACAACCCGCTGCGCGTGCAAGATTCATTCGTGCGCTTACTGAGTGTCGTATGTCATCACCCAAAAATGTGTTGCGTCTGCCTGACATCCTGTTGCAGGCGTCGTATACAGCGATCGCGGTGCTACACGCGCTCGAGTGGCTCGTCACGCCGCCCGCGCGGTACCCCGATCTCTTCCCCGTGCTCAACGTCTTGCTGAGCGCGGGTGTGTTTGCTCTGGCCTGGGGGTGGGGCACACTGCGTCTACTGCAGGTGTCATGGGCACTCGGCGCGCTGAAGGAGAGGGAGTCTGAGCGGACATCTGGTAAACATGAGTAATTGTGTTCCGCGGGACTCGCGTGTAGATGTGTCATTGTGTTGTACCAACACGCAGTCAGTAACTGACCGTGCGCGGGTGAGGGCCTGAGAACTGTCAGCGCCGACCATCTATGGAGCACGCGTTGTCAGGGGGAAGAAACGTAAGGGTCCTGGGCTCTTGGGGTGTCGCGAAGAAGCGTTGCTTGAGTTACGGGTGTGGGTCTCCGTCCTGCGCCGGCGGGAAGGGTCCGAAGCCACGCGATCACCTTGTACCTAGCCCGCGAGTAGCTTTATTTGGCCGGCACGAGCCATGACCCCTCTTGACCTCTTACCACCACGTTCGCGAGCAGCAGAATGGCTGCTGCTGCGTTGGAGCCTCTGGAGGTCGTGCTGAGCGACGAGCTCACCGCGCTCGTGCACCGTCACAAAATCGCGACGCGCACCGAGGGCGAGATTGACTGTCTTACTATCGTCTCGCGCGGACTGGCTATCCACGGCCAGAAAGAGGTCGTGTGGACTGTGCGCGACTATTACAGTGGCGGGCTCCCGAATGAGCCTTTGCGCTGGTACGACATGCTGCTCAAATACGCCAAGGAAGGCCGCATCGTCGACGCATACGGCGTGACAGAATTTACGGCGAAGGGCTGGTTCGGCCGCGACGATATATGCGCCATAGTCTACATGCCGCCGCAGCCTATTCCCTCGTTGCCTGGTACAGCGCTCCCGCAATCGCGACTTCATGCCATACCGCTCACGGCTCCCGAACGCGGAACATCTCTGCTTCGCGCTCTGTGTCTACTTGGCTACTCGACGCGCTACTTCCCGTTCCCGCCTTGGTTCGACGCGAAGCGTTCGACGACCATTGCGGAGGAGCAGCTCGCGGAGAGCGTTCTTTCCAAGGCGGCGTGTCTTCGTGTTTCTGGCATCAGCGCGACGCGTCGGACGACCAGTGGCGTTCCGGAGGTCATACTGCGCATACGGCCCGGCGCAATCGAGACTCTGCGCGCGGCGGTGGAAGCCAGCCCGTTCGAGAGTGTGCTTGGGCTGGAAATGGAGCTGCACGAAGACGCGGACTCGTGCATGGTTTGGGTGCCCGGATCGACGTCTTTACAAGCTATCGGAAGTGGCGACACGATGGACGCGCTCGGGATGTGCTTCGTGTTGTTCTGCCCGCAACAAGATCACGTGGAGCTTCGACAGGTAGAGGACGGCTATGTCGTATTTCTTACCGACGAACTCTGGACGCGAATACGCGAAGCCTTCACGCGACGTACGCCACTCTTCCTGCCGGCCGACCCAGGTGGCACGTCCCTACGCGTGGAATGGCTCGAAGAGTCCCTCGCGACGGATGCGTCGAGCGAAGTCACGCTGAACGTCGACCACATCGCGCAGTCCCCGACAGCGCACGTCTTCCTCGACTCGGTCACGCTGCAGGATCTCGGTACGCCGCCGACGGCCGGTCACGTCCTCAGCGTGCAAGCATACACGCGCGCCGCGCTCAGCGCCCTTCTCGCAGTCGTACCGGCGGATGCGGAAGTGGACGTGCCTCGGGATGTGGGCCCAGATGGCGCGGAGGATGAGGACGAAGAGCGCTGGGTGCTTGCGACGCTCGAATTTGTGCAGGGTGGTGCGCTCAAGAGCGTGGGATTTGTGGTGAGCCCCGAGGATGGGCGGGTGGACATTGCTGCGATGCGACGCGTGCTGGAGAGTGTGGAGATGGCGCCGGGGACTATGGCCTGCAAGTTCCAAATGGTGCTGCGCTTGTGGAGGAGAGAGGTAGTTGTAGACGCTGTTGAAGAACCTTTGTAATGTACTTGTGAGTCCTGTGTAGCGATGTTTGAAATCAAATTGTATAGCAGACCCTTCAGCATCCGCGGAATTTCCCAAGGGTCGGGCGCCGCTTACTTCCTCCCTTCTTCACAGTCTCAAGCAACACTGGCGGATCATGGACCTCGCTCTTTCCTGACTACGACGACCTCAGTCTAGGACCTGATACTGCCGAATAATGTCTGCCACAACGAGAACACATATCAACGCGCTGCCGCGGGAGCTGCTCGCGCAGATTCTGCTCATGTCCAAGCCGTCTCTTCCCTCACGCCGGCGCGGTTCGCACTGCAACTTCGAGCGCACTATCACGACGATATGCAGGCATTGGCGCGAGGTCGCACTCGACTCGCCGCGGCTCTGGAATATTATGTACATCAGCCGGGTAGTCTGGCTCGCCAACCTGCCCCTCTTGCGCTCGTGGTTCAAACGCACGCGTAGCGCACCGCTCGAGATTCTCATCGAGATCAAGGACGACGAGTTATGGGACGAGTCTAGCGGTTGTCTGGACACCGACCTCGTCGACCGCGCTGTCGCCGGCTTCCGACTTGTCGCGGAACACAGCTGGCACTGGCGGCACTTCGAGTGCGACTTCGGGAGCGACGCACTCATGTGCAAGCACCCATTCTTCGCAGCCATGCTGACTGCCGGTCAGGCGCCCATGCTCGAGACGCTCGCTCTGTTCTTCGACGGCTCGTTGGGCAACGTCGGCCGGAACGATGCAGGTGGTATACAGCGCGACAAGGTGACACCGGACGCAGCTGCGGTGTACGTGCGCACCATGTTTGACGGTGTGTGTCCGCGTTTACGCGACGCGACGCTGTGGGGCATGGTCCCGTATCCTGACCTGCAGCCGCACATATTCCGCGGGTTGCAGCGTATGGTACTTGGGCTGCAGTGCGACGAGTATCCGGAACCCCTCCCTCGTGTCCGCGGACTGTTATCTGGATGTCCTGACCTCGTCACCGTTGAACTCACCTATCTGGGCCACCCTGCACCTCGTCGAGAATGCTGGTCTATACCAGCGACGGACCAAGAGTCTGTGCAACTCGGCAAGCTGACGTGCCTGGTCTATGGTGGCTTCAATGCACACGAAGTTTGCGAACTCTTAGACATGGTATATTCACCTTCTGTCGAACGTCTATGTATCACATTCGAGCCCGAAACGCAGGACAGCCTGCAGGCAACCGATAGCGCCCTCCGACGAATGACGCATGCTCACCCGGCTTTTCGAGAAGTGGGAACCTCTCGGTTTCCCTCATTAATGGCACTGCGCCTGGGAGGCTTAGAATGCTCTGACGACGCCCTCCGCTCCGTCTTCAGTGCATCTTCGCCGACCCTCGAGCGCCTGGCCCTGGAGCTCACACCGGCAGGGACCAGGGGTCTTTGCCTTCTATTTGACACGCACAGCGTGGGAAAGGCGAAGGAGATCTTGCTCCCGCAGCTGCGGGTGCTCAGAGTGTTTTCGCCCGAAGGCGAAACATTCCCGGTGACGTTACTCTCGGCCGTGCTCGAGAGACGCATCGCTGTGTCGGAAGGTCGTCTTCTAGACGCCATCGTACTTCCTCGGGAAACTGTCGACCCCGCGGATTTGGGCACGATTTTCCCGCTCGCACGTACTGTGGTCCTCTTTGACGGCGACGAGGATCCCGCCTGATCTCCACACACTCCGAGTCCTCTCGCAAGAGCCATATCGTTTTCGTGCTGTCTTCTCCCGCTGTGTATAACTAAACGTACTGCTATTGTTCAACAATCGTTATCCGCTGTACTGCCTGGCGTGTGCAGCATGTGGCTACCAGTCAGGTTCAGGGCCCAACAGGTACGAGACGCGATGTCGCCTCGGAAGCACAGGGTCCAGTGCGATGACATCTCCGAGGAGCTCGAACTCCCTGCGCGCTTTGATCTGCACTGTATCCTGATGGTCATTTCAGCCATGCTTGCACGGGTTTCCGCACTGCAAAGCTGTTGCTCGACGTCGGCGAGGCGATGTCCTCGCACGCACAATTCCGGACAGCCAGATGAAACAGAAATAGAGGTAGCCCGCGAGCTAGAGGAGTAAATTATGGTAGAGGTAAAATACAGATGGCGCGGTGACTACAGCGTATGGTGATCAAGGTAGTACAGTAGTCCACACTAAGCGGAACAGTCGGGTTAGTAATACAGAAGAATAGTGAACTTGAAACGAGTCACGCAGAAGGGACGTCGTCACTTCTCCTTGGCCTTGAGCTCGAGAGACCACCCGGAAGCGTTGTCGTTGTCTCGCCTGGTAAGCCCGGCAAACATGGTGTTGCCGGCGAAGAGGTCGATAACCGCAGGCTTCTCGGTGAAGCGCTCGCCTTGGGCCTTGCAGCGCTGAGACGCAGCGTCAAGGATGCTCTTAGCATCAGGGCTCGTCTTCCACTCCGCGCCTTCCACAGGCTCCTGGAGCGCCTTGTGGATCGCGTTGAAGACATCTCCTGCGGTCACGCCCTGCTTCTTGCTCGCGGACACGTCGATCACTCGGTCGGGGCAGTTCGAGCTGAGGGGCACTTCAATGATGATCGACAGAATGGATCTCTTGTCGCTGAAGATTGGCGTGTCCAACTGTGCCGTCTTGAGGAGCTTGGACTTGTCGGCGCGCACGCTGACATCCCACTTGAGGCACTGCGCGCCGGGAAGAACGAGGTCTACAAGCGAGTCAGAGCTTAGACAGCACGTCGTAGGCCATGTGCGTACTGGAAATCTGCATGATGTTGCTGGAAGGTGTAGTGGACGGGGTAAAAGTTCGAGAGGACGGGACAGCAGTGGGAGGAGAGGGACAAGCCGCAATGTTGGAACGGGCCTTGACTCCAGCGACCACACAGTTAATATAGGGGATGCGTATCCTCGCGAACCCGCTCTGCTGTGTGTGCACTCTGCCTCGGGGATCCCCTCGCGGAATCACGGCTTTGAGGGACTGATGTTAGGCGGGGCGATTGAATGCCTCGGGACGCAAATGCGCATTTCATGACTCGCGCGGGCATGTTACAGGCGCATTCGTACGGCCCAAGGAGCTCTGACTCAGGCTCTCGAGGACGATTTTGGACTGCTCCCGTTTTGCACTTCCGGTGGCAATGTCGGGATGATGCTTCCGAGGAGGCGGCGCAGACAAATGTCCGTCAGCTCTGTGTAAGAGCGTGTATCATGGCAGGTTCCTGTGGACAAAGTGGATCTTAGGATGAAGAAGATGACACAAGACTGAGGAATTCGGTTGCATTCGGCTGGCAACAAATGCCGGACAACATGGAAGCCGTATGGGGAGGCCGAGGAAACGTATTACAGCACCCGTGACGTCGCGGGCGATGCCTCATCGCCGAGTTGCGATCCCCGCGCTGTTCTGCAGCCCGCAGTCGTTCTGTCGAGTGAGGCTTACTCGATATCGTCCTGCGCTGTGCGGACGAGCTCGGCGTGTTTCTCCGACCGTGGCGTTATGACGCACGAGAAAGGAGCAGGGACGCTTCGAAGCAGTAAGAACACACACTATCGCTCGTGTTGAACATCCACATACGCTACCAAACCACTGTGCATTTCCTCAGTGGGAATGATTGGCTTGCCGTTGACGTCCAGCTCGCACGCGAGGTTGAAACACGACAGAAGCCCTGCCGCAGCGAACCAAAGAGTCGAATCTGCGAAGTAACGTCCCGGACAGATTCTGCGTCCCCATCCAAACATCGTGATATTCGGATGTTCGGTAGACGGATCTAGACGGCCGTTGGCATCCAAGTATCTCTCGGGCTTGAATGCTTCGGGTTCAGGGAAACGCTTTGGATCGCGTAGAATCGCCCTGATGCAAAGTTGGAGTGGATCACCCACGATCCCGAGGTAACGCACCAGCTGTTGACGATGATTGTAGTACCCTGCGTTATCCTGAATCCGCGATACTCATCGTCTTGCGAAGTACAGTGCGGCACGCCTGTTTCAACGATGTTAATGCTACAGAGTCCACCATCCCAAATACCACACATACCAAGTGGCGCAACGGGGTAAAGCCTGCACGACTCAAGGATGCAAGCGTCCAGAAAGGGCGTTTGCGCCCGATCGGCGTATTCAGGAAGCCGCGCGTCACCTACTGCGCGATTCAGCTCCTCTTGCACCTTTCGGCATGCTGTAGAGTTTCGAAGCATTGCCATAATGAAGGACATGATCTGCGCTGTGATCTAGAAGTGTGAGGTCGGAACTCGGGACTCGGGATCTCAAGCGTTGCTTGAGCCTTACTGTATCAACTGCAGCTGCCCAGAACTCGTTCAGTGCCTGACACGCGCAAGCAGAGATCACTAACCTAGGTACATTGCACCAGCTGAGTTCTTGATGAGGTCATCGCTGGAGATGTCCCCGTCGGAGGAATTCAATGAATCAAGTACCAGCGAGGCATGGGCGCGACCTTCGCGCTAACAGATGTCAATTTGCCGTCACACAAGGTGAAGTATAAGGCTCACAACAGCCTCCTTCGCAACCGTATATGGCGTCTCTTTCATCCCGGAGGAGAGTGCGCGACTTTCGCGTGCGATGCGCTGGAATCCAGCGCCTGGGAACCACTCCGGAACGTGCTTCACTACGAGAAGCGTGGGTGAAGGTCAAAACGCGAAAGGAAGACGCACGAAACGGGAACCAGTCTACAGCGAAGGACCCAGGAAGACCGGCTGCTATGATACTGTTAGACGCCTTGTCCGCGAGAACGACGAGAGGGTCCCCGTGTCTGGCGATATCGATCCCATAAGCCATCGTGAGGACATTTGCGGCGGCAGCTCTGCGAATGTAGTCCTCGAATTTCGATGGTACCGCAAGGACATCACTGAGAAAGAGTCGTGTGTTCTTGCGAAGAAGACTAGTATGCTGCGACGAGATGGAGTTCCCAAAATAGCGCTGTAGCACTCGACGGTGCGCTTTCCACACAGGACCATAATCCATGAAACCGATGTTCCATGACCAGCCCATCCTGATGTTTATCAACTGGAGAGTCGCAGGAGGGTAAAACCCACACACAAGTCAGATATCATAGGAAGTGGTGGGCGACCCGAGTAGACGGCACTGCGCTTCTCGCATAGGTCGGATGCGACCTCGGCGTCGTTCACGATTACAAGATGTCTGTAGAGGACCTGCAGGTGGACGATAGGACCTAGGATCCAGTCATTCTAGCATGAAGTACGTAGCGAGTAGTGAAGGATACTTACCGTATCTCGTCCCAAGGTCTCGATACGCTTCCCATTGTTTCACCACTGGGATGTCAGCGATGTTGCCCAAAAGAGGGATAGGCCGTGGTCCTGGCGGGAAGGACAAGCGATTGCGTTCCCGCCATAACCAGGTCGCGAGACACAGCGCCGCAGCCATAGCCCCAATGACTTCCACAACGGTATTCGATGAGCTCATGGTGGTGGAGAACAGTGGACTAAAGAAATCCGAGACGGGACGGACACTTTACCGCGCACTGGTGGCCGGGACCGGCCATGATGCCCGCTTCCGTCCCGTAGTTGAGCGCTGAGCGCTGAGCGCTGAAAGGGAGCTGTGAGAATTTTGTCGACAGCGGTTACAGAATACATATCATCAGGGACCCTGAAATGCTCTAAAATAGCAAGATTGCCGGAGGCATTCGCATGTCCATCAGCGCTCAGCGCCGATCGCTCGGGCCTCCCCGCCAGCAGCTCGGGTTTCAAGCGTAGAAGTCGAACGATCCCAGACGCAGCAAGAAAAAGAAGGTTATCAAATCCTTGTGGATCAAACTCTGCAGTGGACCTAAGATAAAATCCCTAGTGAGCGGGATCCTGACAACAGTTGGGCTCCGCGGCATCGGTTTATCCCGAGCTGCCTCCGTGTTCACCCACGAACCTAAAGAAGGGAAATTCGGCGCAGAACAAGATGAATTTCCATTTGGTTAATATATACTGCCCTGTTAAAGGCTGTCCTGTACGAGAAATGGTTCAGGTATCGTAAACCTGACTCTGCAGCAGAGAGGTAGAACCATTTTCTGATGGGTACAGTGGCCTGCAACGCGCCGAACCAAATCAAACAGCACCCCGCACAGTATAGTATACTCATCGTTGCTCTTAGTCTCAAGTGAAAGGCACCGACCCCTGCCGTAAGGTGGGAAAGGATGTAAGCCATCCAGTGATGGCAACTGTCAGGAAGAGACACGCTCGCGGCTTCAAACGACATCCTGCGGTTCCTGTTCTGCTCGCTTTAGACCTTCGACACGCGCAGTCCTACGCTCTTACAGCATCACTATCTCTGCAAGTCTCCAGCGGGTAGGTCCGGGAACTTCCTCGGCGGTGTTCTGTATGCGTATTCAGCCTGGGATCCTAAAAAGGGTATTATTGTCGCACATCCCAGAAGACCAAAGTGGCACTACAGTCTGCGAACTTTCGCGGATGCTCTTGTGCTGCATCCGGTCCCTGGCACGGTGGACTGTATGCCAGTGACGGCAGCGACAGGGCTGCGACTGGAGTGGACGCAGTGCCGTGTTGCCGCTGTTTGACCTACCCCACACTTCTTGGGAAGCCTTTATCCTTTATTGCTGGGTACATACAACAGCTCCGACTCGGAGTCATTGACCCAACTCACCGGCAACCCGCTTCGTGCCTCCTCGGGAGGTTTACGCTAAAAGCCACGCGTACTGAACGAGTGCCACGAAGGCAGTCCGCACGTTGCTGGCTTCCTGTATGGTATAGACCACCTTTGGTTGACAATCTCAGCGAACATTGTGGCGTGAAGATCCCGCGACGCTACTAGCGCCGTTGACAAGGCGAGGATTTACACCGGCAAATTGAAAGAAGATGAGCCGGCCTTCTAATGCGACGTTGTGACTAAGAGACTGTTAGGCTCTGGCACCGATGTCGAGCGAGGGAGGTTCCTCAATGTCTACGGAATGACCTGGTTTCCAGGTTTGTGACGCAGGTGAACGAGATGCTCAGTCTACATGCAATGATATCCACGCAGCGCGGGATGAAATGCAGGCAGCTACTTATATCTTTAGTCCCGACGCCGGCACTCGGTTCGTTGTCTTTTGGAAATCAGCCTGCAGAAGAAGAGGCACATACGTGAGTGACAGCATTGCCAGCTCCGCAACGCCGGATGGCCAAGCGAGATCAAACGTTTCCGACGAGGTTCCGTTGCATGATCACCTGCTATAAAGCGCGCGTCTTCCCCGGGCGCCCCCGGCCCTGTCCGCCCCCTTTCCAGCTTTGCACGCTGTACCCACCGCGTCGCCCGACGCAGCGACCACGCATGCATGACGGAGTACCAGCCGACTCTGGAGGAAATTGTCGCCTTCGTGGTCTCTTTTCTTGAGATTGAACGGTCCGCGCGCTATTTCTCGGGTGCGCACGACCAGACGATCTGTCTTTGCTTGACGCTGACACGCGTCCGACAGTCGCGACACTCACGCTGGTGGCATACGAGTACTGTACGCGCTCGCCCCTACCGTTCTCGTCGCCCCGTTCTGACTGCGTACACTCGCAGTCATTACATTTGAACAGGAGGTCGGGCATTGCCCACGCGGTCGCGACGTTTGACTGATGTATCTCGGTGCCTAGGCGGACTACATTTACCATTGGCGAGGAGGCTGGACCGCTCCGAGCATTCTCTTCGTCTTTGTATGTGCTGTAGACCAACCTGCTTCTCTGTTGACGCGTAACCCAGAATCGCTACTTCATCATCGTGCTCTTGATCATCAGTAACCTCAGTTCGTACTCTCCAGCACATCCTTCGTGGTCAGTGACTTAGCCAGACCATCCAGTGCTGCTTTGGCCGGATCCTCCGGACACCGTACGTGATCTCACCGCCGCGCAGAATTGAACTGACCTTTCGTCTCAAGTTGTACGACAGCTCAGCTCGTGTCTGGCCTCATGCTGACTGACGGCTCGCCCTCAGCTGCCTGCATGCTGCGCGGTTCACAGGAGCGAGTGGCATCATCATAACGACCGTAGTGAACAGTGAGTGACGTCGTTGAGTCCTGCATTCGTCCAGCATCCCTGATATCGCACCCAGTCAGCCTCACAATTCGATTATACGCTTTCTGGCACAGGAGTCGATCTATTCTCATCGGTGTCTCTATCCTCCTCGTCGCCGGCCTCATCGTGTCGACCGTCACATCGATAATCAGTCTGGTTGTACGTGTTCTCGTCCTTACCAGTCCGAAGACCATGCTCTCAGTAGCTGACATGCACGCAGCCCGTGAAGCCCACCCCGAAGTTTGCCCGTTGGTGCACATCCCGCACGTGCAGCCGTCTTGGCTCTGACACATCGTACAGCTGGACTCCCCACTGGGTGCTTCCTCATCCCTCCGATGGGAACTTGGATACCTCTCATCCCAGTCTTGGTCTTTGACAGTGCGTCACATCCTCCTCATGGACTCCTCTCGGGGAAACTGAATTGTGGGGTACGAAATAGCCGTCATGATGGTGTTAACGGCTGTGCAAGCGAGAAGGTTGCTCCAGGGAACAGGCGCATCGCTGCAGCGACAGACCCCCATCGTCGCCCATCTGTTCAAGACAGGCACCGGCTACTACGTTGTGATATTCGGGGTCACACTCTTCACGTCGATCTCATCCTTCGCCAGTCCACACGTGCGTTCATCCCCACCCGCCTATTGCCCTCTATGTGCTGACTCCGATGCCCACTTTCAGCTCGAAGCCGTTGTGCCGTCATCCGGGTATGTGTTGTGGCTCTTCCTCGCCACAGACGACATTGACAGGGCTCTTTCGCGCGCCACGCAGAATCCTCGCAGCGATCACGTCGATCATGTGCTCTCGTCTTCTCCTCTACATTCGCTCAGAGCTGCAGACCGCCAAGACACCTAGGCTGTCTACTGCGACTGTTGGCACACCGTACGACACCACCGCCGAGCGAACCGGAGCCAACTTCGAGATGGACAACTGGCAACAGGACTTCCGCGAACTCGAGGAACGGGGAGCGCGGCGGCGAAGCGACGATGCGATTACATAGCGATCTTGTGCTACTCTACGCTCGAGCTTCGCA
>KV426051.1:142025-159790 GCA_001632375.1 Exidia glandulosa HHB12029 | reverse complement strand
TCCTTCTTCTCTTGATAGCGCCCGTGTCTCGTTTAGGCAAGTGGCGCCGTTTTCACGTCGAAACGCGATTCCGGTTTTTTATGCAAACGGCTGTAGACTCTGAATGGAGCGGTGTCAATCCGCTGGCCGAGTTGGGTGAGAGATCACATCCCAAAGGGGCGAGAGCCCGGATCCCCGACGTGAGTCCCTGGCCGCAGAGAAGCTATCCAAGTGTCAGTGCAGGATTCGGCAGAAACATAGGATGATGGGGGTCTTGCTTGAGCCCGATCGAGCGAAGGACTTGAGATCACTGGTAGACTCGGAGCGTTGTTGCGAGACCGAGGACTGGGCAGTATCAGTTTCGAGTTCAGATGAAAGCGCCAGGCTGCAGTGAGGTTCGTCACGACTCAAGCTTCAGCGCGACTCACGGAGACGGAGACGGAGTCCGAGGAGGAGGGATATCTTACAATCCCGCCACTCGAGTCTGACAAAGCCGAGTCCGTCGTACTCCGTGCTCAAGAGTCACTGTCGAAAAGTCAAAACCTTGGTAGCCGAGTCCGGAATGATCGTCGCGTCGAAATCGTCCGTGAATCGTCGCCAAGAACACGTCCGAGTGGATCACTTTCCGCAACGGGTGGAGGACGGGCAGGGTGGAGGACGGAGGTACGGGCGAGAGTCCCCGTTCCTGAATTCAGAATTGCCAGCCTTGATCGAGCGATTGCACGGGCTGTGCAGTGTAAACTGCGCAGTGATGACGGCGATCTCGATAAGATTATCCGTGCCGGCAATTCGTCCGTGTTCAGGATACTGTATGGGTCGCGCAAGAGAAAGAGGTCTCAGAGCAATATTAATGAGCCCAAGGCAGGCTAGGCGGGATCTAGCGAGAATTCGGTCCCGCGAAGGTCCACGGGTTCAGGGCCAGACGCCTTGCTCCCGCGGAGGCAGACGGAGGAATGGCGTGCCGAGGCTCGGCGTATGCAGCGCCGGCAAGGTGCAACCATTCTCATTTACTGGGCGGGCGGGGGAATAGAAACCGGGCGGTTGTTCGGGATTGTAAGGGGGAGCGAGGCGAGCGGGGGGCGGTGCAAGAGGCGAGCGATGTCCTGTCCCGACGGTAACGGCCGGAGGTCACTCTCACTCTCTCCTCCCCTCTCCTACGGCGCTGTCGGGGTCCTCAATACGAGAAATGTCGTCCGCGGGCCCGATCCTCAATCTGGATAATAACGAGGTCTGCATACTCTCCATTCGTTCCCACAATCCCCCGCCGCCCTTGCTGACGCGCCACACCTGCTTACTTGCTGTCGCTCGTCCAATGCCTACGTTCCTACACGACGACGATGTGGACTATCGTACACTCAAGGTCGATCCCTCGACGTGCGTCTATTCTTGTCTGCATGGCTGGCTGCTGCTTAAACTTAGCGCCTGCGCCTGCGTCTTGTCTTGTCTCTAGCTTCCCGAACGGCACGCCCGCCATGCCCCGCTGGAATATGTGGTCAGACATCAACCAGCAGCAGCACACACAGCAGCAACAGCAGCAATACTATGACCAACAACAGCAGCAGCAATTCTACCTCCAGCAGCAGCAGCAACTCTACGCATATCCCGCACAGCAGCAGCAGCAGATGTTCGACCCCGCCGCGCAACAGCCAAGACAGATGTACAACCCCGCACCAGGCGCGCCCTTTACGACTGCTCCACTGCGTCCTCCTCCGGGTGCGGGATGGGATGCCGCGGCCGCCGCGAGCGTCCCGGCCGCCGATAAGAGCATCAACCCGTGCGTAATGCTTACCCGCTCTTGCAACGACTCTGACGCTGTCTTCCCTTCCCATCGACTTCGGATTCACTAACTTGTCTGGACTCACCCACATGGCGCATACCCTCCGATGTTCCGCTGTTTCATTGTTTGATCACCCCGCCCGCCCATACTTTCCTGCCCGGCTCGTTGTCCTGCCTACCTCCCTACATCCTTCATTTCCCTGACCGTCCATTCCCTCATGCATTGTGACCTTACCCTCGGCGCGCTCGGCATTACCGCCCCACGTTTGGCGCCCACTCGCGGATGGATCTTGCACGGGACAACGTACTCCACGACGTCGACCCCGCCCCGCCCTGAACCGCGCCACTTTCGGTACCGCTCCCGACGGCGTCCCTTTCGCCATCCCTCGACACTCGACATTCGCCCTCGCCCTCAATTTCCGTCCTCTTCTCTATTTTCGCCCTCCCTCGCACCTCGCTCCCACACTTTCGCTGGACGCTCGGATAGGCCGCGCGCGTGCACGCGGTGCAAGCGCCTCAAAGTGCGATGCGAGAACGTGAACGGGACCCGGCCGTGCAAGCGCTGCCGGAACGCCAACGCCGAGTGCGTCACCGCCCAACGGAAGCAGAGACCTAGGTACGTTCTGCGTTTCCCGTCCTCCAACTACCCATCCGTGCTTCAACGTTTCTTTATTCTTGGCGGAGCGACGATGGATCTCCGGGCTTTGACGCTTCGTTCCTATTTCCGGCGCGTCTCGGGTTGCAGCGCCTGATAACGGGCTGGACTCTGCCATATTCGCGCGTCGTGATTCTCGTCCGCGTCCCGTCTCGGAGCGCGCCCAGTACACTCGAGGGAATCGCCCTCTGTTGGGCTGTGCGCAACTCGTTTCGGCGCTGTGTGGCGTACTACTCCCGCCGTGCTTCTCATATCCCGCCTGCTTGCGTTTCCCATCTCGTATCCTTTGCTCGTCGTTGTTCGGCACGGGTACGCGCTACCGGAGGCGCGAGTCTTCCCCTTTCGTCACAACGTCGAGCGCCGTCATCTCCCGTCCTGCCGCGTTATCCGCGACACCCGACCGAAATCCCGCTGTCGCTCAGTCCGGCGTGGGCGACGCGCCGGACGGGGTGCAGAGTGTGTTGCTGCAGGCGGTGAAACTGTGTACGCCGTCCCGATGCGCCTTGACGTCGGTGCGACGTCTGGGAGTTGTCACGACCACATGCGCGTATGGATGCACCGCGACGTTTTCTCGATCCACCACCTGCCCACCCTTCCGTCCCGGCCCGAACGTTGAAAGCTGAATCCTGACGTCGTTTGCTGTTGTAGGAAGGGCGAGCACCGCGTGAGCGACGCGAGCGCGCCGAATAGTAAGACTGGGACGACGCCTGATTCGCCCAGTGAGGAGGAGAGTAGTGAGGAGTATGATGAGCAGGTATGTTTTCCGGTTTCTTCATATTTTCGTCTGCTTTAGCCTTCATGCTCGTCGTTCATTCCTACACCACTCATTAAAAGTTCTATTTTCGACTACTCACTCTGCGCTTCTACCTCTCACCTCTCGCCGCTTCTTCCTCGTGGACTCGTTCATTTTTTTTCCACTACTCACTATGTCCTCCACACGCTCCTGACCTTCCATCTCTGGACGCTCCTTCCTCGTACACTCACTCACTCTGGCTCGAGTATTCACTCTATCCTCCACACGCTCACACTCTCCTCCCACCTCTCGACGCTCCTTTCTCGCACTCTGGCTTCCACTACACCTGTCCTCCACATACTCACTCCGACCTCTTGACGCTCCTTCCTCATTCACACACAACACCCTGTCCTGAACTCAAACGCTAACGACTTGTACCCCTTGCGCAGGACGGCTCACCCGACCCGGAAACGGCAGGCGATACAGTCCTCGCGCCCTTCGAATGGATCAAAGAGTCCGCGCTCGAGAAGAAAGCCGCTCCTCCTCCTCCCGCTCCCGCCACTGATGCTGGGTCGTCGCCTGCGGGCCCGACTGCACCCTCTCCTGGCGGAGCGAGTAACAAGTCCGGCGGCACTGGTGGCGGGAGCAAGGAGAAGGGGAAAGTCGGGTATGGGCGGTCGTACTTTATCGGTTCGTCTCCCCCTACTCCTGGTCCTTCGCTCTGTTTCTATGTTATGGTTGCTGACGCACACCTTCCCCACGTAGATGCCAAAGCGAACCCGCTCGGCGCACCAGAGAGCAAGATGGAAGTCCTAAGCGTGTTGACCAATAGCGAGGTCGAGACGCTCTTCAAGCTTTTCATGGACAAGATTAATCCGTACATGAGTATGTTTGATGAGAAGTTGCATACTGTGGTCGGGTTGAGGATCAGGAGTCCGTTCTTGCTTACTGTTAGTGAGTATAATGTTTCTTTTCTGGTTTCTCCCTCGCCGTTCTCTCCTTTTCGCCTCGCCGTCCGTCCGTCCGTCCCTCCCCGCCTGTCCTTCCTTACCTCCGTTCTCTCGCCGTATCTCCCTCCCTCCCCTCGGTTTTCTTCCTTCCCTTCCCTCACCGCCCTTCCTTCCCTCCCCTCGGTGTTTCTAACTCTTTTCCCCGCCTTTGGTGCTGACGCCGCTCTGCCGTAGTTGTGACGATCGCCTCGCGCTTCTACACCACACGTCCCGACGCCTACGTCCGTCTCATGGACATCACGAAGAAGATGGCGGGCGACGCGATGATGAACATGGCCAAGAGCATCGAGCACTGTCAGGCGTTCATCCTCCTCGCGAGTTATCCCGCTCCGGACCGCAAGTATTCGGAGAATAGGAATTGGATGTATAGTGGGGTTGCGTTCCGGTGCGTGCGCGTTGCGGTTTTTTCGTTCCCCGTTCCCTGGCGTTGGCGCTCCTCCCCTCCTCCTCCTCCTCTCATTCGTCTACTCCTCCACTCCAACCCCGTCTACTCCTCCACTCCTCGTCCACGCCCGCTCGCTCCTTCCTTGTTCGTCGCCCCTCCTCCACCTGGTTTATTTCCCCCCGGGTCTCCTCGTATGGTCACACACTTCTGCCCTCGTCTACGCGTCTATTCCTCCCCTTGTCCACATCTACTTTTCCACGCCCGCTAGTCTGTTCGCGTTCGCTGACGCTCGCTACGCCCTACAGCATGGCAACCGACCTCGGTCTCTACCGTCCTCAACAGCTCCCCGCCGCGACCGAGCAGCTCGAGCGCGAGGCCCTAAACCGCACACGCACCTGGATCGTCTGCTTCTACCTCGACGAGTCCATGTCCGCGCACTTTGGACGCCCCGCGACAATCGCACGCGACGACGCCGTCGTCCGGAGCGCGATGGACTGGTGGAAGCGGAGCCAGTATGCGCATCCGTATGATATTCATTTGTGCCTGTTCGTGGAGCTCTTGAGGATGTTTAGACGGTATTTGGATAAGCAGCAGGAGAGCGAGGTGCGTTTTCCCCTTCATTTTGCGATTGAGGTGCTGATGGTGGCTGTGTGTGTGCTGTAGGACGGGAAGGATGTGGACTTTCATCAGTTGAGCCGCGAGTTTGACGAGGAGGTCGCGAAGCTCGAGGCGACGGCGCAGACGCTCTTTGAGGAACATACGGATCGGCGAAGTGAGTCTCCTCTCACCCTCACTCTTTAGCTATGTTGTTTATGTCGTGACGCAGACCCCGTCTGTATCCTGCGCGAGCGTCTTTGCGACTTTACGACGCAGTATTCGCGCCTCATTATCCATTCCGCCGGCTTCCAGAAGGGCCAGGAGGTCGCGCCCGGCGAGGAAGACATTTGCTTGACAAGAGTGCGTCGTCATTACCTGCGGTTTCTTTATACAGTGCTGACCACCTTGCAGTGTCTCGAGGCTGCGTTCCGCGTGCTCGAGATCGTGATGCGCGACATTGCGCAGACGGGTACGCTCCGCTATGCGGTGGACGGGTACTTCTGGTACTGCTCCTTCGCAAGCGCGTTCCTCCTCAAGTTCCTCGGGCCCGACCATCGCGAGAAGGTCGACGAGGCGACGCGCCAGAAGATCGTGTCGTATGTGCAGGAGCTTATTGCCGTCCTCAGCTCGCGCGACGTCGCGGTCGACGCGAGCCACCCGCCGAAGCTCTTCTCGAAGTTCTTGTCGGGCATGATGGCGAAACACGTCAAGCAGCCGCAGCAGCCCGCGACGCAGACGATACAGGTTACTACTACTACCCCGTCCTCGACCGCCACCGAGTCCCCCGTCGCGCAGATGTACCCGCAGACCTCGCCCGTGCAGACATCGCCCATGACGGACCATGCGCCGCCCACGCCTGCGCTGACGACTTCGTCGCCCACTACCTCGACGGAATGGCAGCACCAGCCGTCGCAGTTCGCTGGGTTCGAGCAGTACGACGCGATCCCGATGCAGCTCGATATGGAGCAGCAGGAGCTCATGAAGGATGTGACGCAGCAGGAGCTCAACACGGGCATGTTCATCCTCGACCACCCGCCGTGGTGGCATGACCCGTCCATGGGCATGGACTTTGCCTCGCTCGCTATGGGCTCCGGCGCCGGAGACCCTGGGATGGAGTTTGGCGCCGGCGGTGGGTTTGAGCAACAGCACCAGCAACAGTACGGTGGTGCGTTCGAGACGTACCAGATGCACTAAACACGGCGCGACGAGTGATGTACGACGGCGATTGGGTTTGTAAAAGTATCCTTGCCTCCTCTCCTCCTCTCTTCATCGAAATGTTTCCCTGCCGTAGTGTCCTCCCTTCAATGTCTTTCTATCTATGCGTACCCTTCCCGCCTTTCCTCTCCCTCCACACTGTTAACTGTTTGATTTGTAGTACTCCAAGAATGTGTTCTCCTCGCGCATCTATTACTGCTCGTGTTTCGCGCGCGTTCGTGCTATCTAAAACCCCCTGCATGTACTCTAGAGATACCAGCATAGACGATCGAAAAGGAATTGAATCGAGATACTCGCGGGTTCTGACGCCGACTCTGTGCCTCGCGCCGCTGTCCACGACTGTAACTTTTGAGCATGCAGTGCCTGTCCTGTTACTTTTTCGGGATATGCACACGTATTCCGGGACGGCCCAGGGTGCAAACGCTTCGAAGTGCTCGGTCGGCGAAACGCTGCCAATGCCACCACCCTGTGCGAGTCTGAGACCAATCTGAAGGGGTGCATTGCAAGGATGCGAGCGGTGATCCTAGGTGAAAATACATGCTACAACGGTCATACAAAAGCCTTTGACATGCGCAACATTAGCCACCATCGCAGGAGCCTGTCACGCCACTGGAGGAGCACTTGCTCTGAAACAGAGGTTAGGCACAAGATAGGAATCCCCGACTAGCCTCTTACGTTGGAGCAAGAGTTCTGCGCGATGCAAATGTTGCTAATCTGATATGACCGTTAAACGACTGCGTTCGGAACGTTCAAACGACTCACCGACGCAAAGCTGCAGCAGACGTTGGAACCGGGGCCTGCATCATATCTGTCGGTATCAGGCAAGTAGACAGCGGAACGACTCACAGTCATCGTCCGATTGGCACTTGTCGCTCTTTGTGGGCGGAGGAGTAGTCCCGCCACCTGATCCGCCCAAACCGAGAGCGGTCTGGAGCAACTTCGCCTGCTGGTCACCAAGGGTCTTCAGTGTCGCGATGTTGATGGTCTGGTCGCCGACGCCGCTGGGGACTTTGGTACCGAAGATGACGTACTCGACGTCGACGACTTCATGGCCTGTGCCACCGTCGAGACCGTCGTTGGGGAAGCACGTTTGTGCCATCAGGAGCGACGCCTCACCGATGACCTCGGGGTCGTCACCGCTGTAGGACTTCAATCACGGTACCAATTTAATTGAGTACAACACTTACTCCTCGTCGCCGAAAATGCCATAATACATGTTACCATTGCAGATGATCGCGCCGACGGCATTGGGCTTGAGACGTCCGGCGTTCTGCTGCTGCTCCGAGAAGGAGACGGGGATGACATAGAATGGCACCTGCTTCGCCGATAGGTGGCCGAAGCTGGTATCGGATTGTCCATCTGGATTGTGCGGGCAATTGAACTATTAAGAAGATAAGTATCCAGTTTACAGGTTCTGCGGGAGCGGATATTCACATACATCTACTCCGTCGCAGTCGACGTCCATGTCGGCGAGATAGTGGAAAGCGGAGACGCCAGTAAGGTTGAGCCAGTCACCCTGTATCTTGACGCTTGGACCGCCGTCCCATGCTGGGAAAGTCGCCAGAACGTTCTTTCCCGCGCTGAGGCTGGACTTGGCTGCTGCGAGGATACCAGCAACGTTGATGGAGGAGTCTGCCTGGAACGCCGCGGCGCGCTTGTCGAGCGTTGCAGCGTGGCAGCTCGCGAGCACGAGTGCTCCAGCAGACAGCTGAGAGAGCAGACCCATGGAAGGACTGGTGAAGAATGCGAATCCAGGAATCCTTCCTTATATAGTCCGGTCTCCGTGAACTGTCCCACACTGGTAGAAGATGTTTACAACAAGGTGATGAGCCCGTAGAACCCAAGGCGCGTGGAGCATGTGGTGGAACCGTTCACATGGTCCACGAAGTGACGCTGAACACCCATTGTCCCTGACCGCAGTGAGATCCAGACGTCGAAAGCCGACAGACTCGGACTGAACGGAGGCACATCGAGGTCTGGATGCACCAGATGACATGTTGAGTAGTGGGAAGGATTGCAGACGAGGTGTTATACCGTACGCAGCGCTGGTCTCTTGATCGGCCTCGCACGGCCTCGTCGTCCCAGAAGTTGAGGATCCACGCGCAACCAGGATCGCTCGAAGTCAGCGTTGCATGTTTGAGAAGGACGTTAGACCTGTCGATCATAGAAGATCCTCACTCTCACTGGCTCCTATATCCAGAGAGTAAGATGCGCTGAGTGCGCAATGCGCTCTCGACGTTGAGGAAGTCTAAGGTGAGGCGCTTCTTCGGTCGAGGTAGCGGGCGTTCCCTGGTCGCACCCGAGCCCAACATTCCCACTGCCGCCGAATCAAGCATTGAGAAGTGACTAAAAGATCCATGTTTGCTCCGAAGTAAGCAGCGAAGAGGACAGTTTCGGCGCGCGGGTCGTAGAAGCGCCCGCCAGCGCTGAGTGCCCGGCGTCGCTCCTAGGTCCAGGGCCCAAAACGCAAAGGCAGGTACAGGTGGTGAAGATACTGGTCGCACAGATAGGTGTCTGGTGGCGGTCAAGTGGCGGAGCTTCGTCTTCTGCCGCAGACTGCAACTGGTAGGCGCGAAGTGTCGGGTTTTTCGAACAACAAGTAACCAGATGAGGATTGCAACGCGTCAGTATAACCTCTATACTAACGTATACGGCCGTGTCGGTGTGGAACAAGCGCCTGTACAGGGACAGGTGAACGTCTCGACCGAGGCGCACAGGGCCAGAGGCAAGTTAGGAAGGCGGAGCTTCACTGGTATCGTAGCCAGTGAGTCATGCTCCTCGTTAGCGCCTTACCAAAAAAAAAAATTCTAGCGTCTGCATGTGGCAGGAGCATATCGTACAGGAAGCAATCTTACACAACCTTCGTTCCTGTGCGACTAAAACTTGACAACATTTGCGAACCACTCCTTCGTGTGTTCCCAGGACTGCAGTTCTGCCTCGACCTGATCCAACGAATGCCCCGCACCAGGGAACAGATACATCTCAACTTTCGCGCGTCCGTGGCCCTTCAAAGCATGGTAATACGCCTTCGCCTGGGTCATCGGCACGCGTGCGTCCGCGTCCCCGACGAGAAGCAGCACAGGGGCCTTGACGGCGGCGACATACGAAAGTGGCGATGCCGCCTGAAGGCGCGCATGTTCCTCCGGCGACGCGAGGTGGCCAGTTGGCACGACCGACGGCGAAGAGAATTGGCTGAAGCACCAGTCTGGGATGTCGGTGACGTGCGCCATGTCGCCGACGGCCACGACGGGGTTGCGCAGCGAGCAGGCGGAGAAGTAATCGGGGTAACGCGCGACCACTGTGCATAATCAGTTAGACTTTGCGAAAGAGAGGAAGGGGAAGAATAACGGACAGTGCGCGCCGAGGAACCCTGCGTGGCTCCCGCCAATGATGAACTGCTTGCCCGGACCCGCATCCGCAATCCCAATTTGCACGAGGTGCTGTGCGCTGGCAAAGCACTCCTCGACGTCCAGTTCCCCAGCGCGACCGAGTAGCTTCTCGATATACGCCTGGCCGTGCCCGAGTGAGCCAGTATAGTTGACCATCGATACGGTGTCTGAACACGACCCGTCAGCTTTGCCGATATGAAGCAGTCGACGTACACCCTTCTGCGACCATCGCAGCCATAGCCGGGTTGAAGTCTGTCGTGTTGCTGATGTGCGGACCGCCGTGTGGGACCATGACGCATGGAGGCTTGCTCGTCGTCGAGCCCTGCACGACAATCATCTCGAGGGGATGCCGGTCTGGTACGCGCACGATGCTCGACTTCATGGAGTTCAGAGTCTTTGCGGCTGCAAGGACCGGGAAAGTCAACATGTGCGCGGTCGAGAGATGTCCAGCGCTTACCAGAGTCAGATAGCGCTTCCTGTTCGAGTACACGCCATACTGCGTTCCTTGCGTCGTCGATGGTGCCGAGTACAAGCTCAGGGACGGTCGTCGGCGAGCTGCGCGAGCACAGGACGCGGCGCTCGCCATCCGTGGCAAGCAGGCTCCAGCTCGCGATGTCGTCCGCGCCGTCCTTCGGCGTGATTTCGGTGACAGAGCCGTCGATGAGGGAGACGAGCACGACGGTCTTCCGTGACCCCCAAACGGTCTGGATAGCGAGCGCAGCGCCATCTTTCGAGCGCACCACAGCACGTTCACTGATGTAGTCTGCAAACAGGCCAGGGAACGCATCGGGCGTAGCGGGCGAGTGGATGATGGGTAAGATCTCTTTGTGGGAACCGGTGACGAGATCGAGCTTGTGAAGCGCTGAGCAGCCGTTATGCGGACCTCCTAGCCCGCTCGAGAGCCATACGATCTGACCATCGAAGACACGCGGCGAGCGTGCAGATGTGGTGGGTGAGGACAGCCTGGTGCAGTCGACGCTGATGGTCGTGCTGTTATCGCTCTTGGGCTCCGTCGATGGCTCATACGCCTGCCCGGAATGGTCGAACGTCTTTCGCAGCGCGTCCGAAGCATGGCGAGGGAGGTTAAGCTTCCATATCGCACATGTGCGATTGGTACAGCCAGTGATGCCTAGGCGCCGTCCGTCTGGCGACGTTTCGTAACCACGCGCGATAATCGTCTCGTTCGCGCTGAAGACGGCTTGACCGAAGAGGATGGTTGACGGCGGCGTCAGGGACGGCTGCAACGCAGCCAGATGCGCGTTTGAGTTCGATGTCCATTGCAGGAGGAAGAGCGTGGGACGCTGGCGCTTCTGCAACCGCTCGCCGAGTGTTGGAACGTATCGGAAACGGTCCTGGTCATCTTCTCCTGGCGCATTCCCCTCGGCTGTGTAGACCAGTGCGGATTCGGATGGTGCAAAGCTCAAGCACGAGAAGAAATCTGTCCGTAGCAGTCAGTCTCTGTGCTATGAGGATAAGTCGTGAACAAGAGATTTACCATCTGTATAAAATTCGGCGTGCGCTTTCGTGACTTCCTGAACACATATTATGGTATGTGTAAAATGGGCAATAGTCACGCACCTTGATAGCTTCGAGCTTGGAACCACGCCAAACTTCAACGAAGCGTTTCTTGCCTCCGTTGCTCTCGATCTCGCGCAAATACGCGACCAATTTGCCCGACGGCGACGTTGCAGACTTCAAGACGTCCACAGAAGATTCAGAATTGGTTGTGAGCACGTCTGATGGGGTGTATATGACGGTTCTTTGAAGAGACCGCTTTATTTTGCGACTGTGGTCTCGCACAGAGCTGGTAACACGAATAACTGGGTTCAATGAGTTCAACGGAACGCGCACTATAATGTTCTTACGTGCAGCCGCATCATCGCCATTGAGGAATGTCGCAGAAGTGTAGACTGGGAGTTCTGCAAGTTCGCGATACAGTGTCGAGGTCATGGTTCAGGAGCAAGGAGCGGAAGCGGACTTCCGTGCCGTGCGGCCGATTTTGGCGCTCACCACGTGACGGCACGGCTACAGTAGTTGAAAGATATGGCTTTGCCTTGCAACGTTGCTTCATTTTACAGCACATATGTCAGCCCCATGTCGGTGTATACAGAGAACGACTATGTGTCTCCCTTCCCACTCAGTTCTCGTAGAAATCCAGGGGGAAGTTCAAGAAGTCGCACTGCTTGCTCTCCTGGAATGCCTCGAAGCGGGCGGGCGTATTGAAGATTTTCATCCTCAGATTCCTAGTCGTCACGGGTTCCCAGTGTCCAGTTCGGGCGAGCTGCTGCAGAGTCGCAGTATATCCTCGAGCGATAAGGAGGGCAGGGTCGGGATTGGGATCGTGCGTGTGAGCGAACGCCGTCCAGTGGTCTTGGACGAACTGCGAGAAGGGAAGGTCGAGGTCGTCGCGAAATGGGAGAGAGAACTGGCCGAGAGTTCCCCATGTGTAGTAAAGTTCGCCCGAATGGCAGCTACAAACCATGGCTTAGCGCACGAAATCTGATAGGCGATTTCACGCACTGAAAGTACTCCTTCGTCGTGTCTCCGAGCGGATGAGCATCATCCACTGGTGGATCACACGTTGGGAAGTTAGGATCGAAACCAGGCGTCTGGTACGAGCTACGAGGAGAGTAAGTTTCCCTCAATGATAATGCGCTCCCTCCGGGACATACCGGTCGAACTGGTAGAACCACAGATTCGGGAAGAGTTTGCGTTTCACAGAGGAGAACACAGACGCATGGTCGAGGCATCGGAACTCAATGTCCGTAGTGATGCGCGCGGTGACGTTGAAGACATTGAGGGTTGCATTTGGCCCAGACGGAGGATCGAACAACCCTGAGGCCATAATGTTCGTTGCGGGAACGGTCGAACTAAGGCTCGTCAGCAAGGGGCGAGGGGTATGCCTGCACACGTACATAATCGAACCAATTTGCTGCGTAATGTTCGTGTTTGTGGGGAACCCGATGAACGCTGCCCCGTCGTCACGCATGATGCCCATGAGCACCGGAACGTGAGCAACAGGCGCTGAGCCGTCGACGGGGAGTTGTCCTGATGTAATGAATTTGCCGTCGACCACAGGAGTTCTAGAGGAAGAGAAGTCAGGTAGCCGCCATGGACACCACGACAGTCGAACTCAGTAACGCACCTGACAGTGGTAGATAATGTTACCAGTTTCTGCGCGTCAAACGCACGCAGGCACGCCAGCCTCTCGGCATTCGAAGTAGTCGTATTGCACCCTGTAAGAGCAAGAATCGGAATTGCAGACTGCTGTACTTCTTGTGCAATGGTGAGGTAGTTGGAGAAGATCGTCGCAAAGTTGAGGCCGGCGAGGTTGCTCATCGGGATCGCCGCTGAGAACTTGCCAATGGCCTCCGGTGACGCCATGAGGATGCGAACGCTGCTTGCTCCTGCGCTCTGTCCCACGATAGTGATGCGGTCCGGGTCGCCGCCGAAGGCTGCAATGTTGGCGCGCACCCAGTTGAGGGCGGTCACTTGGTCCGAGATCCCGAAGTTGCCGTTCGTGACGCCATCGTCCAGGGCGAGAAACCCAAGCGTGGAGAGACGGTAATTAATGTCGACCTGTCCCAGGCATCAAATCTTGTCATTGCGCTTCGAGAACGGAAACATACCACGACGATGTCTCCGCGCGACGAGAAGGCTCCACCGTCAAAGGTACCGTCGTTCGCGTTTCCACTTGTGAACGCCCCGCCATGAATATGGAAGAGCACGGGTCGCAGCTCCGACTTCTTCGTGGACGCAGAAGGAATGAATGGCGTGAAAATGTTCAAGAAGAGACAGTCCTCAGAGCCTCCGCCCGACGCTTGCACGCACTGAGAGCCTTTGACGGTGTTGTTGAACGTCTTCTCGGGACCAGAGAAGACGGTCGAATACGTGAAGCGCTGTGGAGTGTTCCCGTAGCGCACGCCCATGAAGCGGAAGGACAGGTGATCACGGTATCTATGCGGGATATATGAGACCCTTAGGGAAGACGCACGAAGATAACATGCAGAACTGACCCTATGAATGTACGGCCGTCCGACGATGTCGAGGCTTGGAACTTTGCACTGATGTCCTGGATACAGCGTCAAACGAGTGCCCGTAGAGGAGAAATCATTGCGAAGTACCTGATTGTCTGTGGTACGGAACGGAGCGCTCTGCGAGCAGAGAACAGGCAGAGACTTCGTACACGAGGTTGGTAGCACGAGGCCGAAGGTGTTGATCGCACGACATGCGCCAAATGCGCCAGAGGCGACCCAAAATTGCTGCGTAGGCGGAAACTGCTTCTTGAACACGAGGTAGTTGAACTGAGCGCGTATGTCGGACGTAAAGTGTGTGCCATTCGGAACGAGGAGCGTTTCGCCCAGCGCCTCGCATGACGCTGCCGCGCGCCCTTGATTTTGTGAGCCTAGGAGGATGGCGCCCTTGTGCTCAGGCGCCTTCGTCCCTGCGTGAAGCGTTTGTTACAAAGTCCATAATCAAATCTGGTAGGATCCACGTACAATCGAGATCGTTTTGGTACAAGAATGTCAGGGAAGTTCCAAGCGAAGACGCAGAAGGAACCGCCCAGGCTCCTGCCACAAGGACAGCTGCGACAGCGACGCGGGGAAGCATCATAAAACGTCGCTGGCGTGCTGACCAGCACCGAGCTGGCTCTTATACGCCTGGCGCGCGTGACATGTACCTGCCGCTTATTGGCCGACAGAATTCCGGAATCTCTTGCAACAGTCGGGAGGTATCTGCTCGACGTCTGTGGTGTTCAGGGAATACATAGAGTCATGGCTGTGGGCGCGCAAGCGTTGGCGTTCCGCGAGTCCCGCAGAAGGAAGCAGCAATGAGGAAGTTGCACGGCTAGATGGAGATGGTGCCAGTCGAAGCGGGGAATGAAAGAGTCCGAGTCCGGATAATCCTACTGCCGTCGTCCATGACAGGAAATTTGTGGTTGTCAAGAAGGACAGGTAAAGCGAGTTATGAAGCTAAGAAGCTTTCTGATGCCGTCAATGTTTTCATTAATTTTGTCAGGTACGATGAAGGGTCCGTGTACTACTATCCCACCCAGCGTCTCACTGGCAGGCTTGTAATCATGATCCTGCGTCAGCTCTCGAGTATCATGGGTAAGTGTCTACCAGTTGGGATGGATTGGATAATTACAGGGTGAGATATCCTCAGCTTTACTTCGAGATTGGAGGAAGTGAAGACGGACTCTGATCTGGTGCAAATCCCGCGTTCGTCGGAGACAGGTATCGTAGCGCCGGTGGAGGCGACAGTCACCGACTCTTTTTGGACTGTAATAAATCTCTAGTATGGGAGGATATCAGTAGGCGTAACTGTATAATATCAGAGTCCGCGGTCCACTCTCAACTGGAGTTGTGTTGTGAACGGCCATCTCCATCGTTTACGCGGCGGGATGCAATCTTGCGGAGGCGCTTCTACTATTATGCTCCGGCCACGTAGTTGTAGTAGTAGTAGTAGTAAATGGAGTACTGGCGCTTCACTCCGTGCACTTCCGTTTACGACGTTTTCGAGGTGAGGAGGATGCCTCCGTCCGATGATCGGTCAGCCGAGCGTGAAATCGGCATTCCAGCAGCAGGTACGCAGGAGAACGCCATGACAGCTACGTAGATCTAATGCTCTGCGCGCTTCTTGAGTGATGGATAGGCTCCAGTCTGCTGAGAGGAAAGGATATTGAAAGGAGAGGCCAGTCTATGGATCGGGCCTCATATGGTAATAGCAATCGGTCCAGCGATTTGGCGCCCGGAGGAAAATCTTATTCTATGGAGGTAAATCTCAAATTCAATGTACGGGGCTGAAGTCCGTGGACGGCTCTTTCCGCATCTTGCCTCCTACTTCCGTTGTGTTGGGTCGACACGGGTGCACGGCGTCCGATTGTTCAGCCAGCGTGGTATTGCGCAGTCCGTGAATGCTGTCAAATCAGTGTCAACGGCCAACCGCTTCCTGAAACAAGCCGGATTGCTCTCGAAAGCTGACAAAGCCGTATGTCCATGCACCAGTTCGTCCCCAGAACGCGCGTTCAGTCAAATTTGAGGCTATCGCTGACTGAGCTTGAAGCATTCCCCTCGTAATCATCTATACGCGTAGGCAGTCAGCGTCCAACGCAGGACCTCACCACCCCGCAGTATAAAGGTCACAGTCCCGAAGTTGTCAAGAACGTCAACAGCATGGGCTCTTCTCAAAGCATCTCTGTGTCTAACGCATCCGTCAACGCGCGGGGAAGTATTGTTGTCGTCGTTGGCGCCTCGCAGGGAATCGGGAGGGGCGTGGCAGCCCGCTTCGCCCAGGCCGGTGCGGAGGTCTGGATCGTCGTGCGCAATGCGCAGCGAGGTGCGTTCATTTGGCGCCATTGACTCAAGACGGACAGCTCCTCATCGTACACAAGGAAATGACCAGCTGAAAGAGCTGCGGTCGCGTGTTCCCTCCTCGTCGCCGCAGCCGCGCCTGTTCGTTGCAGACTTGAACATCGTGGCCGACCTTCGGCGGGTCGTGGAAGAGATTTCCACCGCGGCGGGAGACAGAGGTGTTGACTATCTGATACAGACTCAAGGTTCTTCCACCCAGCTTCATCGCGTATTCGGGTACTAAGCGAACTCCAGGCGGTCCTCCTAACGCGCACGATGTTGCTCCAAATCAAGACGGGTTCGACTCGCATTTCGCGGTTCAAGTCTTCTCGCGCGTCTTTCTTGCCTATCATCTCCGCGACCTCGTGAAGCATTCTTCCATGGCCATCATGGCTGCTGGAGAAGGGAAGAAACCATTCAACGTGGACGACATTACTCTCGAAGGGTCAAAGGCTCGTGGCGAGTACGGCATGTTCGGCGAGAGCACCTCGCGCGATGTCACTGTCATTGACTCCGCATGGATTGTACGTGCGACAGTCGAGACCGCGCTACTTGTCTCTGACATGTACTTTGTAGGAACTCGCGAAGATCTCGACCGCGCAATTCACGCACTTATTCCCTGGCATCGTGCGCACCGCCGTTCTCGCCAACTCAGGCCAATCAAGCATCGTCGTTTGGATCCACTGGCTTGCCGGCTTCGTCATCGGTCAGACGGTCGAGAGCTACGCCGAGATCCCGTTCTACCTCACCGCTAATCCGGAGGGAAGGAAGCTTATCGAGCGCGAAGGCGGATGGCTGAACGAGAACTTGAAGAAGCTCGCGCCTTCACCCGCGAGTGAGGACGTCGCGACGCGCCAGATCATATGGTCCTGGCTTCAAAACAAGATGAAGTGACGGTCCTCATGTATCTCGCACCAGAAGCTGAATTCACTGGCCAACTCTTGTCGTCTCTGCCTCATGTTCGCCCGTCGTTCAATCCGTGCGCGTGCCCAAAAACGGCTGGAATCCAGTATCGTTCATATGAGTTAGAAGCGGTGGTGGGCCACTCGCGGCGACACCTTTCTTCCTGCGTGCGCTGACACCGGTCTGGATTTGACTGATGTTCGTTTCAGTCAAATTGAGCGCATGGCCGTGTATCAATGTGGAACTGCATGAGGTGTTGCAGGTATGGAGCATGGAAGGCATACTCTCTCACCCGCGTTTCGGATAGGAGAGGCTTATCTAATATCTTAGCGCGAGGATTCACGGACGATCGTCCCAAAAAGGACATCGATCGTCTGTGATCGTCTTGCAGCTGCATCATTCACGTATCAAGAAAAGGCAATGTCTTCAGCCCGCACAGTCGCAAAAGGGGGAGAAGTCCTCCGCGCTTAGGCTCAAGCGGCACAGTGCTCTCGATTCGTTCCTAGCCCTACTACCATCTGCAGGCGAGTTCCCATATCTGTCCAAACACGCGCTCGCGGATCACCGTCAGAAGCACCTCCTCGCAAGATCTCATGTCGCGATATGTAATTGCATTGTGATATTCTCATGCAGGGGATCCCGCGAGTTCCCGTATCTCCCCTTCGCCACTTCCTTTAATCCACGCGCCGTTGAGCTTTCGGCGGCAGGATAGACATGAGCTCGGGAACGGGCATGTTGGGAGGCGAGAGCTTTCCGGGCATCTTGATTGA
>KV426051.1:79452-130520 GCA_001632375.1 Exidia glandulosa HHB12029 | reverse complement strand
AGGATCCACGTACAATCGAGATCGTTTTGGTACAAGAATGTCAGGGAAGTTCCAAGCGAAGACGCAGAAGGAACCGCCCAGGCTCCTGCCACAAGCAAAGCTGCGACAGCGACGCGGGGAAGCATCATAAAACGTCGCTGGCGTGCTGACCAGCACCGAGCTGGCTCTTATACGCCTGGCGCGCGTGACATGTACCTGCCGCTTATTGGCCGACAGAATTCCGGAATCTCATGCAGCAGTCGGGAGGTATCTGCTCGACGTCTGTGGTCAGGGAATACATAGAGTCATGGCTGTGGATGCGTAAGCGTTGGCGTTCCGCGAGTCCCGCAGAAGGAAGCAGCAACTGGGAAGTTGCACGGCTAGATGGAGAGGGTACCAATCGAAGCGGGGAATGAAAGAGTCCGAGTCCGGATAATCCTACTGCCGTCGACGACAACAGGAAATTTGTGGTTATCAAGAAAGACAGGGAAAGCGAGTTGTGTAGCCACAAAGCTTTCTGAAGCCGTCAATACCTTCAATAATTTTGTCAGGTACGATGAGGGTCCAGCAGCCCAAGGCACCGTGGTCAAACTAGACTCAAATGACCACGATTGGCTACCCTCGAACTCCTCTCACAGACAGCAAATGCTGTCATCGTCGATGGAGAAGTTGTCTCCTCCTTTCTTGAGGAAGTACTCGACGCGGTCCGAGCGCAGACACAGTTGATCTGCATCTGCGGCGGGTCTGGACGAAGAGCGTGTTCGATGGCTACGTGGAAGGGTTCAGGAACGTCACAGTCTTCGATCAACAGTAAAACGTCACTGGAAGCTTTGTATTTGTCTGTAATTCGTACAAGTTCGCGTTCGCGCGCGTGGGGGACTCTGTCCTCTAGGTGTCCTTTACTTCTTCAATGTCGCGGGAGAGAAGTTTAGCATCGCGTCCCACTTGCCAAGCTCGAAGTTCGAGTATGCCTTCGCCGAGAACTGCGTGCAGATCTCTGCGTTGTCGGTCTGATACGAGCGTAAGCGGCGCAGGTTCACAGAAAGACAACAGATTGAGCTAACCTCGACAAGCTGGTTGATGACATCTGGGATGTACGTGGCGAGCGGAATCCAGAACTTGCTCAGCGCGTCGGTGGTACCCTGCTGGTCGTGCAGCTCCGACTCAACGAGACTGACAGCACGGGCGTGAGTGCGAAAGCGGTCCTCGAGAATGAATGACGTACGGAGGAGAAATCTCGCGAATGCTGATAGGGGTGTCCTTGTACGCGAAACGCAGGCTGAGAGTAAGCGAGCGGACGGCTGCCTCTGACAGATACAAAATCCGTCAACATTACTGCGGTAGTTGAAGAAGTATGACCGGCGTACTCGTTGCACAGTAGTTCGCGGTGTCAGCCTTCGGAAGTGCTGCGAGACCAGAGGTAACCGTGACCTGGCGCAATACGATCAATCGGATATCCAGAGAGTCGACGTGACGGTACATACCAATGCGCCCTTATTCTGCTTCTTGAAGTGGGTGAGGATGTGCTTCGAGATGTGCAGCGGGACGGTGTAGTTCTGTTCCCACTCCTGGTCGAGCGCTAATACATCGAATACGTAAGAAACAATGTTCTGCGGTGGAAGGTAGGGACGCGAACATACACTCAAGGTCGATCTTCTCGGGTTGGAACCAGTCCTGGTGGCGCTGAACGCCGGCGTTGACGATAATCGCGTCGGTCTACGTGCATGAGCAAGGAGACACAACTATTCAGGCCCGAAACGCTTACCTGAGGGAACTCCTTGATCAGTTTCTGGACGAATACCTCTGCTTTCTTCGCGCTCCCGACGTCCGCGCTGCCAGACTTGGGTCAATGACGCAACAGCGCGACCGTAGGCCGAATACGCACACGAGGCCCTTGATCTTGCCGCCAGAGGCTTGCTCGAGTGCCTTGAGGCGGTCCTCGCGACGCCCGACGGCGATGACGGTCGGCTTGGAGGGGATGTTGATCAGAGCCTCGGCAAGCGCTTTGCCTGGAACGCGAGATCTCGGTTCAGCGTCGAGGGCAATGGCACGTTAACTGCGCACCGATGCCTGAAGTCGCGCCGACAACGCAGATGGTCGAGTAGTTGAAAGGCATGCTATAGGTGGTGGTTGGAAGACAAGGGGCGGATGGAAAAGAGCGCATGGCATCCGGCCTTTATATAAGTGACGGGCGTGACTAATCGGTTATCACGCGATTCGTATTACGCCCGTCCTCAGTCGGCTCATTCTTACATAAGATCTCTCTATCCGTAAGTTGCCCTGCTCGCGGAATGTGGTTGCTTAATCAGGCTGAGCAGACCCGAATGCGCACGCATCTCCTGAACCGGACTACTTGGAGCTCTATTGTCATACGTGCATAGTCGAGGAAACTCGCGTCCTCTGTGTACTATCGAAACCTCCAACAGTCCCGTCATGCGTAATGTCGACGTCGATCGTCTCCATTTCACCTGCGTTGGCGTACACGCTGCTGATTGCAGCACGCCGAGGGGATTGCGGGAGTTCCAGCTCTTCTATGTTCGACCTCGACTGCGCCGCAAACATCATTGAGCTTTTATGCCTTGCTCCCGTAGTGGATACACCTGTGTCTTGCCGCAGATGGAGTACCACAGTGACGGCAGTGGGATATAGACCCTAGCAACAGCGTTAAGTGGTTAGTAGTTGTTCCGCGGGAGAACATACAATGAGTTGTGAAAGCATCGCCTCTATCAGTTCCGTGGCATAGACGGTCCTCGATATGGACGGGTTAAGCATTGGATTCGCAAAGGTTGCCAGGCGAGGTAGCTGCACGACGGGCTCAGAGCTTACTAATGGTTCAAGACAGTACGTACCCCGAGCAAAAGGTAAGCCACTCCCGAAACAACAAGAGTCGTCAGAACGCCGTCAACCTGAGTGCGCGCCGTGCCGAGAAGGTTTCCAACGGTACGTCGATATTTCCTGTCGCAGACGTTAGGACCCCTCCCAGGCGTAGACCAGCACGTACCACGCAACATAAGCTATGATGCCAGTCGAAGTTCCGTTCAAGATGAGCGACAAGACCCAAGCGGCATTCGAGAGATTCGTGCAAGCGTGAGGCAGGTCATCGGGCGACGGAAAGTTGGTATGAATGAGACAGCCGACAAGGCCCGTCACAGAGCCTGCGTCTTTCATGAGACATATAACGCTACGGACACGGACTCGGAGGCGTACCGAATATTCCGAGCCATAGCACTGAGAAGAGTACGAATACCCAGATAGTCCGCCGTCTAAGCATCACAATCCGCCACTTCAGAATATGCATGAGAATTCCGCCGCTCTCGGATCCGAAGTGCTCAATTGACATACGGCCAAGAAGGCATCCCCTATCAGGTACTGCGCCAAGGTACGACCATCAGACGCGTCCGACGCGGATCTTTCGTGTTCGCACTCACGAGTATCATGAACATCAGGTCGTCCATATACCGCATCTTCTCTGTCGCCTCGTTCGCATACGACAGCCGAAACGCCAGGGGACCTCGTGTCGAGCCAAGAACGATATCAAGGCGCTGGACGAGAACCGAGACATTCGAAGCCCAGAGGAAGGTGGAGATGCCGAACATCGCGAGAACTACGCAAGCAATGACCTGGGACGTCCACTGGCGCCTCTTCCTAGACCTCGTGCCTCAGTTGCAAAGATGCAGCTGTGAGACGATGCCGCTTACAGAAGCGCATAAATAGCGAAGACGGCCAAAATAAAGTAAATGCCTGAATATACCAGTATCAGAGAGCGTTCAACTGCATATTAGGCCGCGCACCGTAAAAGACAGACATCGTTACGAGCGCCGCGATGTCGTGAATAATATCAGGCGAGATAGCCGGAAGGAGCTCGTCTGTCGAAGGAATACGCGGGGCCATATTGCCGCAAAAGGCGAAAGGCGAAAGTCGAAAGGTGAAGTGAGAACTAGCTCTGCGGTCGCAGAGAGCCTTAATAATACCCGAGGTGTCGCAGTGCTATCTCGATCGGTAAGTGAGTCCTTAATTTGGATTGAGCGCTAGAGCGAGGTGAAGCACAGGGTCCGATCCCTGGATTCGCAGCAGCTTTGGGACTGCTATGCGATCTTTAGATGGAATAACGGTGTAATGTGATGGGTGTAGGTTGCGCAACTTGCTGATCAACCCGGAGCGCGCACGGCCAGGCGGTGTGCCGTACAGATAAGGGAGTAGCAAGGTGATGCCTTGAATGCTGGGATGCAGTCAAAGGAGGGACGACCACGATTGGTGAGTGCGTTGCACTCACAGGAGCGATGTCCTTCGTAAATCCTCGAGACATCCCCGCAGAGCCCTGAGTTACAACACGTTGACGGCGAGTCATGAGGACAACGCCTCTGCTTGACGTGCTGCTTTGAGACCGCGAATCACTGAGCGGCATCAAAATATCAGCAGGTTAACGCGGCGGATGTGCACAGGAAATGCTGAACAGCGTTGAAGACGTATCAAACCCGAAGCATCCCGGCAGTGCCGGAGCGCCTACCCGCAGCAGTAACCGGACTAACTCAGTAACTGATCGCAAGATAAAAGGACAGAGAATGAGGCTAGAAGGACTCAATCTTCACCTTCTTCTTCTTCGTCCTCCAGTTGTTCCTTCATGACGACTCTGCGCACTACGATTCTTTTCTTCTTCGTCGTCCTCGCCTTCGTGCTGTCTGCTGCGGCCCTCCCGACGGTCAAGCGTGACGAACCCGCCAAGCCTTCCGGAGCATTAGGGGAGAGCTGGGGTGCGAACGTACACGGTTTCGACTGGGGAAGCTGGGGCGACTTCTTCAAGAGCTTGTTCAATGTTCGTCTCCCGTCCCAAACACTCGTGGTACGAAAGCTGACGCATCCTAAAGCGCTCTGACAAGAGATAACGAGTGAAACAGCGACACCTAACTGTTGTATTTATATTGTCGCGCGTCAGAATGATAGATGAGGCAAATGTATGAGGATGGCACCTCAGGTATATCCGGCGCGCTGGCTGGTGACGACAAGCCCATAGTTCCACCATCAAGACCGCCGTGCCCCATGGTGTAAGAAAGACTAAAGGCCGCAAGAGCACTACGTCGAGTTGCCGTTTTGCGTGCGGGCCGGTGAAAGCCAAGCGCCAACGCCGAGGCGGAGGATGCCGGCACCTGCCTTCCTCCTGACTCGCCCTACGCCGTTGTTATAGGGCGCTCTCGCCAGACCCGCAGAATAGCTCTGGAGGTTGCAAGGGTATGCAATAGTGCAATTAGCCCTGGCCGTGCCCGCAGATGAAGCAACAAATCGACTGGGAAGGCGCGCGGCACGACATACGCGCGACTCTTAAAGTCACCCATCGCCTCGCACCCCGTCATGGACTCGAGATGCTCTGTACCTGGCTCTTTGGCACGCTGTGCAACTCTTTGATTGTTCGAATATCCGTGCGCGACACTTCTTGCGTGTGCTAGTCGTTCGTTTTCACGTATGCCCTTCTCTTCTCTCGGCGTTTACTACTCTACTGGCGCCGCCCCTCCTTGATGAGTCTTCCTGCCGTCCCGAGCTCTTGCGTTACACAACGGCAACAGTGCGGACCTTCACATCGACTTCTGCTCGTACAAGCAAGTGCTGCAGTTATATGTCTAGCATTGCAGTACGAGATTCTTCCACACAGTAACCAACACACTCAAATGCGACATACAGCGATGCCATATTTCCTGCCAGCGGGCTGGAATCGCTGTATCTCGCCGTTCTGTCTGTAGATCATCGACCTTGGTCTTTATCGATCGCAATTTGCTCGTGGTCGAACGCTGCGCTATCACGGGCGAAAAGTGATGGACTTGCTACTCTACCGTTGTCGCTGCATATGGCATCGCGTCCAGGATGAGCAGCGGCTCTGCCCGCTACGGCCCCGTTCTGGCCGTGGGGCGCAAACGAGAGCTCGGCGTTGCGATTCATTATGCTTAGAGTGCTTTGCGTGCTGGAGTCTAGCAACAGGACCACTATGACCACCGTTGGGTAAATGCCCTGCGGAGAACTCAGCGGCCAGGAGATACTGTACCCGGCGCGCTTACCACTACTTGATAAAGTGATAGCTCTATAAGCCCGACCCCAAAGGTGATCTTCGAAGGAAACGGACTCAGGTTCGGATTCGCGAATGTTGCCAGGCGAGGAAGCTACGTGACGTTCCGTAAACAAAGTGCGGTATGAGACTCAGTCTGAACGTACGCCAAGTAAGAAGTACAGAACCCCCGAAACCACTAGTGTGACCAGGACACGGTCAACTCGAGTTCGCTTCCGGTTCAGCATGCTGCCCACGGTCCGTCGATATACCCTGCGTTGTACGTGAGAAGATGGGATATGCATACCTCTCAAATTCACGTACCACGTCGTGCGAGCGAGGATGCATGTGCAGATGGCGTTGAAGACGAGAGATAGAAGCCATGCCGTGTTCCCGAGGTTTGTGCACGTTTTGGGCAGGTCGTCAGGCGAAGGAAAGTTCGTATGAACGAGGCACCCGACAAGGCCGGTGCCTGCGGCTGTAGTGGTGAAAATTTAACGTGTGGCCCTAGAGCGACACGGATTGAACGCACACAAGGTTCCCAACCAGAGCATTGTGAGGATGACAATGATCCGGATGTTCCACCGCTGAAGCACCACGATACGCCACTATAAACGCGTGAGTCATGGCCGTAACGCGCGGAGCAGAGTTCATACCGCCATGACTGCATCGCCGATCAGGTACTAAGCAGAGTGAGATCATGTTACGCCACGTCAAGTCTCAGGGGAGAGTGCGCACAAGGACAAAGAACATGATGTCGTCCATGTATCTCAGCTTCTGGGTCGATGCATTCGCGGTGGATAGACGGAAAACAATTGGGTCCTTTCTTGACCCAAGTACGATGTTGATTTGTTGAATGAGGACGGCGACGTTCGACCCCCATAAGAACGTCGAGGTCGCGAACATTGCGAATATTGCTCCCGCAATCACACTTTGAGCGCCTTTACCTTTCCTTCTAGGGAATTAGATGTTAGTATGTTCCTCGGCAGTACTGCTTCGGTGACCACTCACAAGAGATGATACATAGCGAAGATTTCGAGAGCGAAGTAAGCGCCTTCAAGACATATGTAGGTAAGCTGGGTAAGGAGCTATGCAGGACTCGACAGATACTGGGATAACGGACCGAAGAGTGTGGACTGCGTTATCATTGTAATGATCTCCTGAACAATAAGTGGGGTGAGGAGAGGCAGAATGGTGTCCGTGGACGGAATATCGTCTGTGGGCATGGGGGACATGTCTGTCACAGACTAGTCGAGAGGCTCAACTGGATCAGTTGCAGGCACGTACTTAAAGCCCCACGAGTAGAGTGTATACGATGAGGACCCGTGTATGGCAGTCCCGAATGGAGCGGCCGGGCACCTGAGGCGCTTCATACCGACTCTTAGACTGGTTGAGGAGCGCTGCTCCCTGAAGCTCCGTGAGCTTGTACTGCCCTGCTTCTTGAATTGTCTGACGCGAAGGTACCGGGGCCCACACCGTGTCATTAATAGTAGGCTTTGTGCGTGATCGACGGGTACAGTGCTGCGTGGTTTACCCGCGCGTCTGAACAGATGCCTAGTGTGAGAAATGCTGAATATCCTGTGTAGCAGCTATTAGTGTACGGCACAGTTACATTGTGCCGCCGGAAAAAGTTATGTGAGAGTACTGTAGTAAGTGCTAAAAATAGTAGAGGTAGACAGCAGCATAGCAGCATCAGAGTAACAGATCCAGTGCCAGCGACGGGTTGTTAGAGCACTAGGGGGGGGCACTACATGACGAGAAGAACGGTGTGCGTCGAGCTTGAGTTCAGGTAGAGGGCTGTAGCATCGAGAAAAGATGGTACTACGACACTAAAGTTAGCGCTCAAGTCGATCGTCCAGTCTAACCCGCGTGGTTAGATGAAGGGGAAGATGGCATTGGTTCTAGTAGTGCGCGTTTCTGGTTCTCGGCACTTTTTCGGCGCAGGTGACAGGGCAACCTAACACTGTGTCGGTCAACTGAACGATAATCATGATGCTTTAACCTCCCTTAGTATATGAATGAGCAGCTGTCCAGATCGCTAGTCACTGAGCTGGAGTGAGGCTCAAGTCAGCCAAACGCGCGTCACCCAAAGGGCTGCATACCAGTGGAGGTGGAGGCGAGCGACGGTTATAATTAGCCCTCGGGGCGTCAGGGGCGCGAGGACAAACCCGTTGACGCGCATTGACAGCAACTGACTAGCCTAGATAGCATGAGCTCCGGTGCATTAGCTGGGCCGGAGCGTCAGTATCGGAACCTCAGGGAATGCAAGTGGCCCTTGAGCCTTCGCTCCGATGGCGCGTCTTTCGGATTCCCGGTCGAGTAACTTGAGAACAGGCTGGGCAGGTATAAAGGTGGTAAACTCCCCCCTCCTACTGTCAACAGCACCAGTGACCTACCTTTCGACATTCGTTCGCTCAGGAATATGTCTGGCTTAACTCAACGTTCTCGCTTCTTGCTCGCCCTCGCTCTCGCTACCTTCTGCCTTGCACTACCAGTACCACTGCTAAAGAGTGCACCTAGTTTGGGCATCAGCAAGCTTGACACTGGCAGCAATACCGGAGGTATCTGGGGAGACTTCTGAATCGACAACTCGGCATAGGTCTCTTCAAAGTACGCGGAAGACCTGATATGCCATCTCGCTAAGCTGACAGTTCACAGTGACGAGGCAAGAACCGTCTCATGTCCCATGTGGCCTGTATACGTAGGGTTGCCAAGCCGTTGTATGTTCATCGTATACACCTGTGGAGTTGGACCAGTTGGTTCTGCGAGACTTGGTCGTACGACGGATAGCAACAAGGAATGCATATCTCTAAGATTCTGAAGTTGATGGTTGTGAGAGAGAAGGCCCTATGCCTCTGAAGTCGCGCGAACACAGACCGGGCTCTAACAGACGGACTCGAACCAAGTGTCGTCGATGTTGTTTGCGTCCTAGATTCATACACACCCCATCTACTCCAGTTACGGTACAGAGCTGGAATTATAATCGAGCCATTATGTACCATGGTCTGGAGGTGTGCTCGTAGCCGTAGGGAACATAGGTCCGAAGCGGGGAGAGTGGCAGAGTGAGAGGGATGTAGGTCCTGGATGCTGCCCTGTCGTGTGACCTATTCGCGCCTCTACGCATGCGACCGGTCTACAGAGTTCCATTGTGGTCGATTTCAACACACTGCACCGTGACGTTCGTTGCCGAAAATGAAGCGGTGGCTCATCCGAATGGAGTGGAAACAGCACCGTTATGGTGTCCACTGGAAAAGGTATGCAGGGTGCTGACAGTGACAGGGGACGGGTTGGTGGCGGCTAGGGATGTGGCACTCTTCTACGTCGAAGTACGAGAGCGAGGCGCGCCAACCACTGGCAGAGTTCGTGATCGCCGAGAGGGCGCCGAACGAAACCTCATAGTAGTCCTGGTTATAATGCCCAATTCTAGTGCGGCCGCGAGCAGCAGATGAGTGAGCCGCAGGGCAGCTGCCGACTTGACGTTCATGATGGTTCAGAGTCAAGGGACGACGAAGCCGTATAGGTATGTCCGCAACGCCCGACATGCGCAAAGATGTCCAAATTCTGCAGCCTCGTGCCTCCAAATACTCAAGCAAGCTCGACTGGTACTAAAATATGTAGAAATAAACAGAATGTGAAATTTCTACGTTACGGCATGAATGTCCGTGATCGCCGGCCTGAGCTTGGCTGTGCTTGGGCGCGCGTCTGCACCCTTTGCTCACAGCCCATACCTCGAGTCTACTAGCTCTAGCCTAGTGATATGACGCGCTCGCCTTCGACAGCTGTCGCGCTGTCACTCTTCGTGGGCCTCGTTGCTGGCTCTATACTCGACCCGGACTTCGACCCGGCTGCCTACCCTCAAAAGGTCGCGAATTGTGAATCCGAGGGCCACAAGCTTGATATACGTGCGTGTAAAGGATATTTTGAGCTTAGTTAACTCTAACATATCTCATGCCATACTAAGATTACGTCGACATAAATCCTGACGGCCACCGCAACCTCGTCCTCGTGCACGGCTGGCCAGGACTCTGGTCTACATGGGCCAACCAGATCAGCTATCTATCGAAAGATCCTCAGTACCATATTATTGTGCCCGACCTGCGCGGTTTTGGCTCGTCAACGCACCCTGGCTCAGCGAGCTTTCACGAAATGGCAGACGACCTCGTTTGCGTGCTGTACGACGCCGGAGAGACCTCTGCCATCCTTATTGGCCACGATTGGGGCAGCCAGGTTTCGTACGAGGCACTCAGAAGCTTCCCAGATGTCTTCCAGGGTGCGAGTGGCACAATTCCGGTCCGTGAAAGCTGCAGCTGCTCCAGGGTTAGCCCTTGACGTTGTCTGCAGTACATTCCCTCGGTCGGAGACTTTGTGCCCATTGAGCACATTGCCAAGCAGTTGGACCACCTGACGTACCAGGTGCGTCTCCCATCGTAGCTGATGTTCGCCCCGCTGAAAGCGCGCAGATCTACTTCGAGCGCGAGACAAACGCCGCCGCGTCTGAACTAGCTGCAGATGTGCGCCGGAGTTTACGCTCAGTGTACCAAGACGTCGCGCATCCCCCGCCAAAGGCGTTCCTTACGAGCTCGACCGACTTTTTGAAGGCGTACGACGGCGTGCCTCTCGACCAGCGCATACCGTTCATGAACCAGAAGGAGGAAGACTACCTCGTGCAGGCGTACGAGCGCAGCGGCTTCCTCAACACCCTCCAATTCTACACGCACCCATTCCGTTTCGGAAGCCACGAATACGCGTCGAAGGAAGGGCGGAAGATTATCGACGAGCCGACAGCGCTGATTTACCCGGACGCGGACCCGGTCGTGGAGGACTGGGCGGCGGCGATGGAGCTTTTGCATACGCGCTCGTTCATGACCAACCTCACACTGTTCAAGGTGCACGCCGCGCACTGGCCGCAGCTCGAGAACCCCGTCGCGTTCAACGAGGCGCTGAGGCAGTGGCTCGACACGTTCCCGCCTATCGAGTACGAGGAGGACGAGCACGACGAGCACGAGCACGAGCATGAGGGGTCGGACGATGAGGATCAACTCGTAGCGCCAATTGCTGACGAGCCGCTGCTTGAGCCGCTGTTGCACGAGGACCTGTGAGTACGGTAATTTGCTTCGGAACACACTTTCTTGCTAGTAGCGCGCCGTCGCGGTCAACCTGCTGCCATGCTCAGAGGAAAGTCGTGATGTGTCAACAGGATACGGTTACGTTCCTATTTCAGGATGTAGCAAACTGGCCATCGAGGAGGCCGACCACATGTATATGCAACAACTGCAGCATATGGCGCGAAGCAAGTCGGCTTATTGTCCTTCGGCAATGTCCTGCCCCTGGTGCCGCGGATCCCCGAGCGTCGCCACAAACCTCGAGTCATTGCACTCGCGTCGCGTCTCAAACGCGTCTCACCGCTCATGTCGCATAAATTCAATGGCTCTCGTGCAGCGGCCTTCATTTTGAACGCACTGCTCGCCGCTGCGATGGTCCGGTGGTCCACACCGCCACCATTGTGTCCTCGTCGCAAGCCGGCGCTATCGCCATCATGTGTTGGGCACAAATGTATGTCCAACCTTCCCACATTCATTAACATTACTGAATTGCCACAATGGCCATCGCGTCGGCCGGTCTGATGGTGGCGCGGCTCAAGCAACGCGTATATAAAGCAGGGCGGGTGCGCGTGCAGAGTTCTCCAGCTCTCTCGCTCCCCTTACGCCTCACGCTTCACGCCTCTTACGACTCCTCCCTCACGCCCCTCAACTCAAGCATCAATGGACTCCATCAGCTCGATCTTCAAGTTCCAGTTGTGGACCGTTACCGGCGCGGAGGACGTCGCGGAGGACGTGTCGCTCGCGGGCGTCGACGAGGAGGCCGGGTCCAGCTCGACCGCGGTCTGCGTCGTCGCGTAAAAAGTGCGTCCTCTTGCACGCATTTTTTCACAACGCGCTGACATACGTCTTACTCTTACTTGCTAGTATTTATTACTATTCGTTATTCGACCCTACAAGCTACTCTACAGCCTCATCATCGGCCATTCTAGTACTACCTTCGTCTTCACGGCCACTCCTCTTTTTTTGCATCGTCTCCACATCCCACTCCACTGTCTTGCGCGCGCACTCACGCGTACACCCACACACTTCGTTCTTTGCCAGTCATGACCGAATGCCTTTCCCATGATACTTGTAACGAATGCTGCTCCGTTACAAATGGAATGACGTGATGACTGGAACCATTCCCTTCATGTTTGAGCTCACCTTCAAGTCGAAATATCGATAATCTTGAGGTTCACCAGGTTGACCCGAAAGGACGGGGAGACGAGGACGCATACTACTACTACTACTACTACATGCAGTAACGATTGCTCATCAACAGGCCTCATGGGACGAGCCGGCAATGCCGTCTTATCCCCGTCTTCCACGTTCTTAATAAGAGATATGCTCAGAAGGGCAGGAGTCGGTGAGAATATCCACAAGAAACCCGGACATTGGTCTGTCGAACAAAGTTGAAGCCAGTGAAGTAGTTGTAGGCTTCGCTCGTATGGTTCCAGCATCATGGTATACAGCGTGATACAAGTTCTTGACGTACATTGTTCGTTACATTTACAAACGCCCCTACAGTAGAGTGTTCTATTCGTGACAACGGTTAGGACGCCTCTGTAGCCGCCTCCAGCCCAAGAGCTGCCTCCAACCAATCCCCAGCTGTAGAGCAAACTACCTCGCGGCGAAACGTGGTCGTGTCCGCCCTGTCCATATCCTCGTTTAGGGTCACGCCGCGTAAGGCCAGCGTCGCAGGTTGCGAGTCAAATTCGATGCTGGCGAGGAAGGCCTCCAAGAGACTTCTGTTCCAGGAGTAGCCCTCCAGGACGGGTACTCGGTCCAAAAGGACAACCTTGAGCGACGGCATGACGATGGTGAACATCTCCTCGGGATCGTTTTGCACCCTGTACGCATACCAATAGTCGTCGGGGACGATAATGCGTAGCGTCTTCAAAGCAGCGAAAGCGCCGACGAATGCAACAGCCAAAAGACCTTCCCAAGCGATGGTAGAGATCGAGAGAGTGACGATGCGCCACGATGTGTGCGCAAGCAACGGTTCGAGGTCGTCCGGGCCATAGCAGTGCTCGTGGTCCGAGAGAAGCGTGCGCTCCAAATTACCATCTACGGGCGAGATCTTGACAATGCCCTTCAAGTCATCGTAGATATCAATGCTGATCCTGACCTGACCGTCGGTTGGGATGCAGGAAACGATGCTTTGCTGCTCGATAGCTCTCCTCGAAATCGTTACTTTTGTAATCTTGGGCAAAGGGATGTGTTGGACTGTCGACCACGACGCAACACAGTCGTGAAGTTCGAGCTGGCGCAGGCGCCCTAGAAATGTGCCGGTTGCCTCGGAGGGGGCATCTGCAGGAAATGCAGGAGTGGGTGGAGGACTCCAGCTAGCGACTCCTAACTCAAGCCTATACAGCTCCAGATGAAGGCTTTGCAGCCCGGAAACATGGCAGCCAAACGGTCCAATGCGTCCGCAGGGATCGCCCATCCTCCATACGGCCCCGTCGTTACGTTGCGGTGCTCGATCTCGACACTGCGAACGGATGGAAAGCTTGCCGACCCGATCTCAGCGAACGGGAAGATGACTTCCATCAGCTTCAAAGAGGTCAATCGGGGTGCCTCACCGCCGCCGAGGAAGTGGCGGGGAATGTGAGCCTGGCGCTGCTTGTTGGCCCTACTCCAGAGCTCGAGGGTTTCCAGGGCCGGTGCAGGGTGCCCTAAAGTCCATAACAGGACGCCTTCATCCTCATCGTGTAGCTCGAGTTGCGCGATTCTGTGTAGATTCTCCGAGATCGCGTCCAGCACCGGCTGGTGCGAGCCTTGACAGACGACATTGACAGTCTGGAGTGGACGGTGGTTCAGACGCTTTAGAAAGAGCGGGATGTCGCTAGTGAGGAGCTGCACGTCGCGACAATACATCGGATGCTCGTACGAGGCTTCGCGCCACCGCTTCGAGACATGCGAACGGCGGAAAAATTCGGATATGCTGGTGCAGTCGTCGAAAACCCGGGGCAGGAGCTCATTTGGAAGGTCGTCTATGATGACCATGACAGGTGAAGGATTTCGTCGATGCCGCCGTCCTGTTCAAGTCCAAGTTGCGCTCTGTTCCGGTTTGAGCGCTTGCGAGACATTTCCCACGGTGGAGAAGCTCAGACAGACTGCGTCCGGCAAATTGCGAACAGATATTTCGCCTATGCAGCTGCAAGGTATGGGCGCTTTCTTATACTACTCGTGCACCTGCCGCCGAAGCTAGCACGACGTTCCGGGCAATACAGAGCTAGTTTCAGACCAGGCTGGTCTGACTGGTGCACTGTGATGATCCAAGCGTTGTCTGGCTCCTTAGACTGAAAGACATCAGTTTCGTTGTCGCTGCGATAGAAAGTATAGCTCAGTGGGAGCGCAGTTTGGTCTTGGCTATTCTGTCAAGATGCCAATTTTCTCCCTTCTAGCGGACGGGAGTATACGCCCGGACTCTGTTTCGATGTCAATGGCATCATGATCTCGTAGAAGGCCAGCCCATAAGTAATAATGCAATGTCTATGTGACTCGCGAGCGCATAGCTATGCAGTTGTTTCATCTCCGGAGTATCTTCGGGCAGGAAGGTTGCCAAAGGTATAGTAGGCTATATGCAGTGAAAATCGCCCTGTTGAAGAGAGGTTTACATCGCAGCAGGCATGTGTTGTATAACTATGAGAAGGCAAATTGGACCGACGGAGTCGCTCTAGCGGCACGAGCAGAAGTCAACGTCAAGGTGAGCCGAGTTGCCGTTGTAATCCCTGCAAAAATTTGGGCCAAATCAGCCTTCGGCACGACTCCCCGTCAGAGTCAGAGTTGGACGAACCAGTCGAACGTGCCACCGTTCTTCTGTCCGTAGCACTGGTCGATGATCTGGGCGAAACCGTCCCAGCACGACTGGGGAGAGTCGAAGTGACCCGAGAGCGAGATGAGCGCGTCGCCCCACGCTTCGCTGTTCTGGAACGACCACCTGCACAGCGTTACACTCGACATTCGGAACTCGGGGAAGCGGAAAGACTGACTTGTCCGAGCCGCAGAAGTCCTGGCGAGCGGCGTACATCGAGTCGTGGCTCTCGCAGTTGCCGCAACCGCTGTCGCTGTAGCAGCTAGCGGCAAACGCGGAAGCAGCAAAGAGGAGGAAGCTGAAGCTACGCATATTGATCGGGGTACTGGTAGAGCGCGGCGGAGAAGAGCTATATGAGGAGACTGTAAGTGAAGTAGTAGTCGAAAGTTCTGAGGAGAGACCATTGAGGTTAGACCGTATATATACGCCTGGGATGTCCAGCCACTGGGCATCTCTCACCGTGTTGCCGCATCGTTCGCCGTATTGACGCTCCCATAGGTGGAGCGGCACTGGAAGGGACAGTACAGCAGTACACAAACGCTGAGTCGCGGAAGAGACCTCAGTGAGTATCCTATTCCTGGATGGATAACTCAAGCCTAGACTGTATCAGAGCCTCGTCCAAGAAGGTTTTCGATATGCTTCACTAGTCTCGAAGTGTCTCGAGTGGTTTTCCGTAATAGCCGCGTTGAGAGGATGTCGAGAATAGAGCGAGATTCACCAAACGTCAGAGGTTGCCGGCGCCGGTGATTGTGTCACGAGAAGATTCTCGTTACAAGTAACAACCTCCTCCCCATAGCGCCATGTCCGGACCTGAGCGCGAGAGCCATGGATTGAGACATGAGCTCTGTCGAGTACTATTAGTGTAATTGACGGGCTTAAGTGGACACATGGGTAATGCTGAGGATTGGCGAGTTGCACAAGCGTTCAGAACGTGCCGCCGTAGAATGCCGGCACTGCCGTATAGCGCCTCTAGATAGCCGCACGACAGAATGGAATGGGACCGCGGACAAAGTGCAGCGGCGATCCCTGGCCACTATAAGCGTCAAGAACCGGCGCCGCGCGTTGCAAACTGCCCCCCAGCGTTATGTTCACGGTGATATGCTGTCAGAGCATCGGTCGGTGTACAATCGCGTTACAGCTGTTGTTAAAGCGTAATCGGGAATGACGACGCGCGGCCAAGTCTGTGTTACTACGGGATGGCATACAAAGCTTTCGGCGAGGTGAGTGGTAGCTTTGTAGGCCACCCGAAGTTTATGTGTTGCCGGTATAAGCCACAGCAGAGAGGCAAGGGACGCGGGAGCATAGGAAGGTTGAACATGCGTGGGTATGCTTCGCTTCGACTTCTGCTCTTGGCTCCTACTGCTGGTTCGTCGTGTACACATTACTTGAACATACGATACGTAAGCACAGAGTCAGTCGGACATGGGGGTACATGGGCAAAGGCGTCGTGAGAGTCCAGAACTTGAAGGTCGTAAGGAATAATAGTCGTACATCGCCATCCGATGGGCGAGGAAGGAGATGAAAGTACGAGAGGGCATTCTGATCGTGGGGAGGCAGAAAGATCACTCGAAATGTATGCGGAGAGGGCGATGTCCAACGTCGAGCATCGCCAAGAATGGCTGCGCGAGCATCACAGGCGTCGGTGCGTTTCGAAACACCACATCTTGCAGCACTGGACAGCTCAAGCGCTCGTAGCCGAGATACTGCCCGTCCCATCCGGCAAGGTCAACCACGAGCTCGCGCGGACCTTGTGGGAAGCAGAGCGCTACGCGACGGACAAACGTCCGCCATGACGCGATGGGCACTTCCCAGCGTGGCGGGCTCAGGTAGTTAGCGCCGATAATGTATGACCATACGTGGTCGGAGAACTGCTCCTCGTTGTAGATGGCGGTGCGCGACATTGTCCCATCGGAGAATCGTAAGCCGAAGGAGCCGGCGTGAGCAGAGTCTGAGAAGAAGGTCATGGAAGTAGGTCGTAATGTAGTCGTGATTCCATTGTATCGGTGCTCGAGGACGAATTGAAGAGGGAGCTGTTGATTAGTCCCGGTTACGGTGATGGTCACGTCCCGAATTGTGTGCGCGCGGAGGAGTTGGAGGATCCATAAAGCGTGGCTCGTGTAGTTGCACGTGAGCTCGAGCTTGTCGAGATTGTGTCGTGGATGGATTCGTGGAGGGGGATGGTACGTGGACCAGCACACGCGTAGGGATAGTGAACGCAGATTGGGAGCATCCTCGAGCAACTGCCCGATCTCGTTCGGCGAAGATAGGAACAGGTCGTCAAAAGTCATATGTCGAACCAGGGGAAGCGGTGCACGCGGCATTGAGACATTTTCGAGCGCGAGGTGGGCCAGGCGGGGTTTGCCAAGTATCGTGAGGGCGTCGGTCGTAAGACGGAGCTTGTTGATGCCCCTGACGCGGACTTCCAAGCGCTCCATTAGGGGCGAATGGAGACCAAGAACGCTAGCGACCTTCTCCGAATCGCGCGCCGACACAGAGTAAAGTGATAGTGCCGCGACGTGCGGTAAGTGGGTTCCTAGTGTGCGCCAGGTCTTGTCGAGATTGCATGTTGAAGCAACATCGACCGAGAGGAACACCGGTAGGTCGCGTGTGCGTTTGAGAATGACCGGTAGGGCGTGCAGCGCGAGCGTTCGAGTCGTTCTGGGGCCGCCCACTGATATTCTGTCCCACTGGTTGGGATCGGCAAGAAGAACTCGTCTCCACCTTCCGCAGACATGCGTCATAGCGACCTTGTCTGCGAGCGGGAGCGACTGCGCAATGGCACAAATGAGCTCGTTGGGTAAGACATTTATGGGAACTAGTTCGTTAAGCTGGGCGTATACTGCTGTCCAGATACGGGCCAGGGATGCGCCAATGAGGGCGTCGAGGGCGTCAACTGCCGCGACAATCGACCCGCGGGCGCTGGACCTGTAACGGCGTTCACGGCGAGTTACAATTCGCTGCACGGGCTTATATACCGTATAGACCTCGTGTTGTACATCTTGATCGAGCCTTGAAGGTAGCCGGCGACAACGCGCTCGAGATCATGGTGAAGCGCCGGCGGTAACATGACTGAAAGAGGCAAGAGACGGAAACGCCCGACTCGGACTTTGCGACAAGATCATATTCCTCAGTGATTACGGGGAGCAGGACCGTAGCACGTCAACGCGCTCTGATATTCAATGCAAAGGGCAGGTACATAGTTACAACACGGAAACGAATTCTCTAAATGTTCCATGACTGTCCGTCACTGAGAAAAGACAGCGGCGGAAAACGACGCGAAAGCCTGTTGCTCGCGTCGATTGGGCTTGACGACGATGTCCCAGTCACTGAGAGCGCTGGGAGGGGTTTTAAGCGACGTGTTGGCGCTTGATTGAGAAATGTTGTGGCGTATTTCGCCAACGAGCGGCGAAGGACGGTCGAGCACTTGAATAACCGGGTCCTCCGTGATCCAGGGCAAGACACCACGAGACTGCTCAGGGGTAGCAAGCGCAGCCTTACACTGAAGTCAGCACAGTTCGACGCTGTAAGAAGAACGAATACGCACTTGGGCCATCTTCTGGTCGAGAACATAATCGGACTTGTCGGCGAAGACATCGTAGATAGAGGTCATCCTTGTAGAGTTTGAGAGTTTGAGAGTGGTGGGTGAGTGTGTTAAGATCAACTGGGTGGGGAAGTGACCACCTCGCATCGTCTTCTTATGCACTCTCCAGTACTAGTCCGATTTCAAACGCGACGTGAACCCGATCGCTGTTGCTCGGCCGTTCCGCCATTTCGATCGACACTGCCGGCTGTGCCAACGACGCCGGATAAGGCTCCGAAAGTGCCGTAGAATGGGATGGACATTGGACGATGAGAGCGGGAAAAGACACTCACCTACTAACCTTCTTTAGCGCCGTGGGTACTCTAGGACCAATAGCAAGCAGACGGACGATGCAGTCCTGGCGTGTGATGTTCATGCATATGGCTGTACGGTAAGAGGCTCCCGTCGTCCTTAGATATCGTTGACGCAAGTCCTCCACCAATATTCATGATCAAACCTAATTCATAGCTTTTCCCAGACATCTCTTGTACTCTTTCTGACTCAAAGCAGGCATCGGACAGCACCCCTGGTGCTGCAGGAGCGAGAACCTATGCGGGAATAGGGTCGGTGATAAGTAAATTGATGAAGCGTCCAAATTTCATTCATCACATGTCACAGCGGTCAGGCAGCTCGCTCGCTTGTCGCATAGAGCGACTCACAAGATTCGGCGCTAAGGGTACATACGATATAGAAGCCAAGAGTCACCAACAGAGAACAGATCCCAGAGCCAGAGTCCCAATGCGTGTTGCACTTCAAGCCCGGAATCCGAAGAGCGACCGGAATGCGCGACTCTCGCGATGGCTGGGCTTCATGACGAAGTCCCAATCGCTAAGCGCGCTGGCAGTGGTAGGCGCAGTCGAAGTGGTGATTTTGGTAGTGGTCGAGCCCGTGCTCGTTTGCGACGTAGAGGGCTGCAGTGGGAGGCTGCGTGCCAGCATGGGACGCGCCGCGGCAGGCCGCCGCTTCGGGCGGTCGACGTCGCAGAAGATGACCGGCGGGTCAGCGAAGGTCTTGCGAAGACCAACGCGAGGATATGTGGGTTCTGCAAGCGCTTCCTATAGTTCAGGTTAGCTGCCGTAAAGGACAGAAAATATAAGGGGCGCGTACTTTAGCCATTTCTTCGTTGAGAACGAAGCCAGACTTGTCAGCGAAAACATCGAAGATAGGGTCCATTGTTGATGAAGGGATGAGAGCGGAGAGTGGTTGTGTGGTTGTTGCGTAGCAGGTCAACTTGTTGAGGATTTCATGGATGCGCACAACTCCTTAAAAACGTCAGGTCCCCTCAGTCCCGTTCGTAATGCGTGGGCGGCACGAGTAGGGAGACGATCTATGTCTCGGGAGTCGGATATCCGAACGCCCTGCCGGCTCGCACTGTTCGGCATCGTGCATCTGACCGCTCCGGAGTCGGACGTCGAAGGAGCCAAGCAGCGTTGAAGACGACGGGAAGGATGAAATTGACCCGGGAAGGTAATATAAGAAACGCAAGCCCAGGACGAGACAAGCAACTGCGACGGATCACGAGTGACGAGCATTCGATAGGAAATATTGATTCTCGTCCGTAGACTGATTAAAATTCATTGTCATGGGAATGTGGTGGGGCGATGGCGGCTATGGGTTGCGTCTGCGAGTATCAGCTCGAAGAAACTGGTCTGGCATGCCAGAGGACACTCACATCCCATCCGACGAGTGACCTATATAAATATCGGCCCTCATGAGGCAGGACATCGGCGGGGTGAAGATCGGAAAAGTGCAGAGCTGGCGCAGATCGATGCAGCTGCCGATACCACCATATATTGGGGTCGCCTTTCCAGTGGGAAATGGATGCACTGCTGACACTTAGCGTCTGCAAGGCAGGAAAGAGCGATGTCAAGTTGGTAAGGTCGTTCGCCTTCGTGTTAAGTAAAGTGAGCGAAGACACCGCAGAGAAGGCAGGGAAATTGCTGGTGCTACTGTTCGTCCTGGCGAGCGAATCGGCGACCACGCACTTCAATCGGGGTGCGTGCCCTGCGAAGAGGTCGTACGGTACGTCGAGATCATCAGTGGTACGGAAGAGCCTGAGGAGTGGTGCCGGTTGACGAAGAGCGTCCCAAATCCGCTCTTTGTAGGTGCCAGAAATTGATAGCCGAATGACAGTGGCGAGGTGCTGGCGAAGTGCTTGTAAGAAACGCTCCAACCATGAAAATTGTAGGGGCGACTCGTCGAAATCAGAGTTCCAATCGAATGTTTCGTCATCAGGCTGGCTGTCCGAATCGTAGATATCATAGACGAGGTCGGGCTCCATGACCAGGGCGAGCTCGACGCTAGCGTGGATGTTCCGACGATGGCAGGACCGCAGCAGGTTGGAAAGTCGCGATACACGAAATTCCCATTCTATGGAGGAGGTATTGATGCCGTTTGCGTTTAGAACAATGTGACAGTAGAACATGTCGTGAGCAGTCGCGACGCTGCGCCAGTGACGGGTGACCTGAGCGCAGCGCAGAACATCAGGCTGTCCGAGGTGGTCGAGAATAAGCGACAGCAGCTCGAAGGGCAATCGTACTGAGCGGTCCATGGTGTACACGTCGACAATGGTCGTGTACAGTGGGCAAGCCGTCTGGCGGATGTTGCCGAGCTCGAGATCCGCGCGGAGGGGAACGCAGACATCCGCTCTCACCACGATCGTCATCGGCAACGATTCATACACCAATCGGCCCTGAGCCCCACTAGAGAATACGTGCGATTACACACTGCTCAAAGGCACAAAGTTCCCCGGATGGCAGCCTGTTCGGCCAGGCCAGCGCTGCTTCAGTACTCTAGTCTACGGGACGCAGACGTGTCATACGGTAATGACCCTGGCTTCGCTGGCGGGCATTACCGTATTCTAGTCTACGGGACGCAGACGTGTCATACGGTAATGACCCTGGCTTCGCTGGCGGGCATTACCGTATTAACTCAGTACTCAAGTGTTGTGTCCGGCATCTACGTGCGAAAGGGCGGTATACTTCGGATTTTAGAGTGTACTCCTGCTCGACGGCGGAGAAAGGATTCCGAAGCGCGAATTCGAAGGCCAAAGCCGATATGAACGGTGCCTCATCTGAACGTGATCAACAGGTACGCACCGCCTCGTTTCCCATCTTGGACGACTCGCGAATCGGTCACATCCAGCCCCGTGTGTAAAGACGCTCCACAAGTCAACAGCGCACGAGAGGGCATGTCGGTGATCTACAGACTACAGCGCTAGCTTGCCAGTTGGTCCTTCCCATGCGCATGCCGAGCGCAACTGGATCTCAGATCTCCAGATCATCATGCATGTGCAAAACTCCAAATTCGGGTCTTTAGACTTCCTTCCTTCCTTCCATCTAGGCGCCCGGGCGTCGGGAGTCGTTTTGGGCGCTTCCGGGAGGCATGATCGCCGGTGGCGTCAAGGTGCACATCGTGAGGTGAGCTGAGGAATGGACTGGCGGTGAGATATAATACTCACTACGAGAGTGACTATCCTCTCTAAATTACAGGGAAGGAGACGATGATGAAAGTGAGGACTCAGTGCCACCAATCGCAGTCATATGCATCATGATTCGCGCTCAGGCTCTCCGTAGTAAACGGTACACAGACTGGCATGCAATACCGTAAGGTCAAATCGGTGCCCGAGAGAGATATGACTGCAGACACAGATAGGCCCTCTCGGACACGGGACACCCTGCGCGCTCGCACAGCACCGCTCACACTGGTTCTGCAATAGGAGTACTGTCGGAAATCTGCACTGGTCTGTGGTCGATCTGGATTCTGGAGCGCGTGTGCAGGGAACGAGGGAGAGTTATTCGCTCCCAGCACTTTCCTCGAGCGCTGAGAATTCCGAACCTGCATGCCTTCTCATAATCGGTGCATTCGTCCTCCGTGACGCTCATCCTGTCTCCTCCGCCGCTGAAGATAGAATTGCTGATTTCCAACCCGTGTTGGGTACTGGGCGGACATTACTCCTTGTGAAGCGGATCCATTCAAGGCGTCGTTGTTCTTCATTCGTTGCTCTGTCCTCCGCCGATAGCTGGCGTCCAGATCCCTCATGTTGCACGGTGCGCCGCGGAAGTCCTGCGTTTGACTAAAGGGCGCGCGTGTCACGATGCAGGGCCGCCGAGACGTAAGACTGTGTGCACGTGCTCAAAATGGAGGTGGAACGAGGATCCAAGCCAACGGCGTCTTGTCAGCTGAGGAAGAGGAGGAAGTTTAGAAGTTTGGATTGTTCGCCGTGCAGGGACTTCCACTGTCACAGTCAAGGTAAGGCGTGTGCGTGGGAGACGGATCATGCATCATTCGTGCACCTACGTACAGACGCGGAGTGCAAGGGTCCGTGGAAAGGGGGGATGGGGGGCGAGGTGCGTGTACATTGTGATGTCGTCTTTCGGACCTCCGCTGAACTCCTGGCGACGCAAGAAGACAGGCTGAGAAGCTTGGAAGGGCGCTCCGTTCGCGAGCCCTCTAAGTCCGCGTGGCTGCGGAGAGTCTTCGAGCGTTTGTTGTGAGCCTCCATCGGCGGCGGTTCGGATATCGGAAGGACTTCCGACTCGCGCGGGGAACGTCAACGATTCACCGAATCCGATGCCGACCTTCCAATTGCAACTTCAAGACCTGAAGGCCTGAAGTTGAACGCGTAAAAGAACAGGGTCGTCAAGGGTCCGCGTGACAAAGATTCTCCGCAGCGCAGTTTATTCCTTCTGACAGTAAGACGTAAAGGTTGCCGATCATGGGGTCGAGCTTCACGTTCGAGTTTGAGATACAGGACCCTAGATACTTGACTCATCGCGATCAGGAGCCTGACGCCTGACAGTGAGTGAAATACAACATCGGACGTCGACAGGAACAGAGCTTCGCAATATCGCAGTGATGGGAAAGAACAACGCCTAAGGGTCCTCCTCATGCCACGTGCAGATTGCACGTACGATGAAGGGCATTGACATGCAGTGATCGGCGGATTCAAGCTTCAATCCTCAAGCTGTGCCGGTGCAAAGGAAAAGGGCATCAAGATCCTCGTTTTCATCGTTCTAGACGTAAAACGCCGATCCTGGAGCGCAAGTCGGGATCGGAGGGTGGTGGCAAAAGGCGGCGGTGCAGACGAGAGTCAGAGTCAAAGTCGGGAGGACGAGAAATGTGAAATGCAGTGCGACGTAGAATTTTGGGACCCTGCAGCTCTCTTTTCCAACACAGGACTGAGCTATGCGCTCGTACAGTGTATAGCGTTTATCCTGAGGATCGTGATGTCTGAGTCAATGTGAGGAGAGAATCTGTGGATCCGACAGCACAGGAGTCGGTCGTCTCGAGTCTCGAGTCTCGAGGAGTTCCAAGGGGGAAGGTTACCAATCACTCTCCTTGACGCGCGGACGTCAGAAGGTTACTGTGGAGGGCCAGAGGGAACCGACTGCCGTAGCACGACATCGTACTGTAATGAGCGTTCAAAGCGTATCCTGCGCGCACAAAACGGGTCTGACTCACCTACTTATACGAACACGACCGTAGTAGTAGCGTTGAAATGTTCTAGATATGAGCGTCGCGAGTTAGAATTAGCCTGAGAGTCAGTCGGGAGGACGAGAGCGCAAATGCAGTGGGATGTGGGATGTGGGACCCTGCACGTCTCAGACTCCATCGTAGCACAGGTTGATCCATCGCGGACGCGCACACCTCCTTGAGGAAGTGTAACTGTACAGCGTTGTATCCTGAGGATCATGTTGCAGACTCTGAGTTTTTACTAGGAACGATTATCTTCCTACGTCAAAAGTCTGCAAAGGAGACTAACTCTGAGTCAGTATAAGGAGAATCTGTGGATCCGACTCATATTCATAGGAGCTCAGGGAGTCCGTCGTTCGGCGGTTGTGACGTGTGCAAAATGACCGAGCATCGAGTCTCGAGGGTCCGTGACTACAGGGTTCTTGAGCAGCTCTACGGGGAGGCTCTCCTTACCGCGCGGACTCTACTGACAGTGCAGCAAAACGTCGAAACGTAGAGGGCAGAGGGAACCGACGGTGGAGGTGATTGCTTGTTACACTGTAATGAGGATTCGGAGCATGCCCAGCGCGCACAAAACGGGTCTGACTCACCTCCCACCCGGGGCACGACCGTAGCGTTGACTCTGGATGTGATCACGGGAGTGGGGATAGGTGTCAAGGTGACTATGACGCTCCTCAAGCATGGGGAGGGTCCGTCGTTACGGAGCAAGGGAGGGCTGACCAAGGCGTAAAGTACTGTAGGACCCAGTATACAGTACAGCGTGCATTGAGCCCGTTGTCACGGAGCGTGCACGCATTCGAGCAGCTCCAACCTCGGCAACCTCCCGGGATCCTCGCGTGAATTTGGACGCCGGGCACGGGGAGCGGGGAACGGACTAGACCATATGAGGACATCCCGCGGAGACGCTCATCATCATGCAAGTCGATAAGCAGAAGTATGCGATCAACCAACGGGCGTTTGAGTGTGGGTCTAGAGTGTGGGGAGCGTCACTCCCAGCAACGTGAAGGTGGTCACCACTAACTTAGCAATTGAAGGTGGAACGGGAACGTCGGGTGCAGTCGACCCTAACCTGAGGTGACGGGTTTTTCGAAAGAGGAGCAGAGATCGACAGACGGGCAGATAGGACACACAACCGTGCGTATCCCCACGTGGTTGAGACGGGTGTTTCATCGCGACCACTGTCACTGAATCTGACGACGTCGACCGTGACGTTCAACGTCAATTGAGGTGCTGCGCAGTTCCGCGTTCGTCTGTCGCGCATCGCGGATTCTGTCTCCTCGACTGTCGCGCGTACTGTACATTTAGACCTCGAGCGATTATGACCGTCTTGTGCGTAGAAAAGGCACAGATGGCGAGGCCAGGAAGACCGTGGAGCCCGAGCCCGAGGTAGATCGTCAATGGTCATCAGTCCAAGCGTAACAGTCAACAGATCAGTCGATTATGGGCGCGTCGATGGTAACCGGATACTCTGTTTGCTTGCAGGTTGGGAAGAAGACGTGCGGATATGAGGGAAGTGGTGTGGGGTCTAGGGTCTGCAGCTGGGATGTTCCGGGGATGGTATACGTTGTTGATGTACCAGATTGTACGTTCGAGACAGGACCCGTGTCAAGATGGGCAAGGATAGTGCGCGCGTGACGTGATGCGCAGGGACTTGCTGGCTGGACACAGTGTTCTGGAATCGTGACGTATCCGCGGTGTGCACTGCCATGCTCGACAGAAGCGTCGGTGCATGCGCGCGTACAATCGGAGGACCGAGGACGTTGTTGGGGCTCTTGGCCGTTTGACGCGGAAAAGGAGGATGCCGTCTATTGGTCCCGTGTGAGCCTTTGTACGTACAGCCTGAGGAAATGAATAGGAAAGGCGTGGGGATCAACAGGGCCAGAGAAGAGAGAGGACCCCTTACAAATACCCATCCCGCAGTCTCCTCTCTCTCCCACTCCTCCCCCTCGAACGAAAACACTTTCCCCATGATGGAGCTGCCTCGGATGGTATTTCCGTCTCCGGACTCGACGTTTGACTTTGACGCCCACACGCCGTCGCTTGCCGGGAGCCCTTCTGCCTCTTCCCACCACAACCTCTCACTCTCCCACTCGCCATCGCCCAACCCGTTCGACTTTAACCCGTTCAACAACACCCCGTTCCTCCCCATGCCCACCCTGCATAATCCAAACCCGGGTCAGGTGCGTGCTTCTTGTGCGCGTGTTGGGCGGAGGAGCGCGGACGTCCGCTCGCCTGTCGCTGACGCTCGTTGCAGGTGACGTGGATCGAGCACACGTACGCGCCGCAACCGCCGGGCTCTGAGGCCCTCCTGGAGCCGCCAGCGCGCGTGCAGACGCACGGGAACCGCGACTTTATAAGCGCTTCCTTCGAGCACGGCCAGAAGCTCGGCAAACCGTACGTCCCGTCTTGTGCCCGCTGGGTAGCTCGGCTCGCTGACGCTCGCACAGGAGCGGGGCATGCACGCGGTGCAAAAAGCTCAAGATGAAATGCGAGCTGCGCAGTGGCGAGGCGAAATGTCAACGGTGCAAGGGCGGCGACTACGATTGCATACCCGCCCGTCGTCGTCCGCGTCGTCCGCGCGTCAACCCCGTTCCCTCGCCCGGCCAGCTCAAGCGCATCCACAACCACAACTCGTCGGTGCCGCCGCAAGACGACGATGCGACGGAGGGCGAGGAGGACGACAGCGACGAGCCGCGGTTACCTGCCAAGACGAGTCCGATGGGTATGATTGCGCGCATGGCTACTACTGCTACGGGCACTGGCCTCGTCAAGGGCGAGGATACCGCGAGCGAGAGTACTACTATTGTCGGGCCCGGCGACGAGATGGGCATTCAGCTACATGTCCCCGCCGCGATGGGTATGATGGGTATTGGGAGCCCGAGTTACTTCCAAGGTATGTTCCTGCATGCCCCTCGTGCCCTGTTCCCTGTTCCCTGTTCCCTACACTCTGCACCCATGCCGCAGTTCATTGCACCCACGACGCGTCGAGCGCCCAAGGGTGTTCGACGGCTGCCTAGTCAGCCACACGCTGCGCTTCGTCATCCTCATCATCCATTCGTCGCGTTTCATCCACCTTCCCACTCCTTCCCCACGTATCGTCCTCCTTCGCGAGCGCCAACCAGCCACACGTCGCGCACTATCCGTATTCTTCCCTGCTCCTTCTACGTTTCATGCCACCCCCTTACCGTGCGCTGTCGCATTCCCCCTATCCATATCTCCCACTCGAGCGGGCCCGTTCGCACTCGGTGGCCGCGCGTCTGTGCCCAAGCGCCTGTGCCCGTGGTTGTGTCAAGAAGCTCTTCTTCACATTCACTTCTGGTGCCTTCTGCTCCCACTCCTCCAAAGCGCGAATCGTCTCTTGTGCCCATGACGCCCTCGGATTGTTCACTCTGCGTGGGCTTGGACCGCACAAGGGGTCTCGAGGGGTGTGGGCGCTTGAACGGTCCGTTGTGGACGGGCGGCTGATTCGTGTGCGCTGTTTGGCTTCGGCACGTTGCGTCTTGCTGGCTTGGAGTTTGGAATTTGGATGTTTGAGCTCTACGAAGGGCAAGGATCATGCATCGGGCGTCATGGGTATCCAGGCCCACACCCGCTGCCGTCCCGTCTTTCGTCGCCAGTCTGTAGGCTCAAGGCTTTGGAGTCCGGACGTCGCGGGGAAGTGGGACGGACGACATCCGCGCTGTCCGGACGCGAGGAGCTTGGAGCTTGGAGTAACGATCTGCTCGTTGCTCCTCCGCTGTCTGCTGTCCGCTGTCAGGTGTCCATTCGCCCGTCCCGTCTCACTCCATTCGCCCGTCCCACTCACATTCGCGCCGTCCCACTCCATTCTTCGCCCGTCCACCCAACCCTATCCGTCCTCCCTCGCTGGCTCCCCATCGCTCTCGCTGACGCTCGCCCCTTCCAGACAAACCATCAACCTCAGCACTCCCGCCACCACCAACAAGCGAAGGATGGGACGACGCCTCGACGTCGCTCGTCCCGAGCTTGATTAGCGAGGAGGAGGAGAGGGAACTGTTTGAGGCGTATTATATGGATAAGATTAATGTGAGTGCGCGAGCCTTGGCGAGCACCGCGCCCGGAACCCTCGCTAGTGCTATGAATCGTCGCTGACGCGAGGTTTCTACAGCCATGCGCCGCATTACTTGACCCGAAGTTGCATACGTACGAGTATGTGAAGAGGAAGAGTCCGTTTTTGATGACTGTTGGTGCGTACTTGATCCCATCCCATTCCATTCGTCCTCAACACGCACCTTTCGCGCTTCGATACTCTCCTCCGCCGCTCCCTCGCCGCTCCTTCCACTTCCTCCGCCGCTCCTCACGCTGCATCTTTCGCTCCCTCCGCCTCCTTCCACTCCCTCTGCCGCTCCTCCATCGCACCTTTCTCTCTCGCTAACGCTCGCGCGCTCTCCCCAGTAACCGCCATCGCCTCGCGGCACTTCACCCGCCCCCTCGAACAACTCTACCTCCCCGCAATGGAGCGCGCGCGACGAGCCGCGGCTCTATCGCTCGTCAGCGCAGGCAAGAGCGTCGAAGCGTGCCAGGCGTATATCCTTCTCGCGCTGTACGGCAAACCCGTGAGGAAGTGGGAGGAGGATCGGTGTTGGTTGTATAGTGGGTTGGCGATCCGGTGAGTTTCTTACCTCTAGCATTTCCTGCCTTGCCTTTCTACCCGCAACTCTGCTTTCCACCCACAACTCTCCTTTCCACCCGCCCCACGCCTGCTCAGATGTGGACGGTTCGCTAACGCTCACCAGGATGGCAACCGACCTGAACCTCCACCGTATCCCTCCCCCCTCGCAACAGCGACCGGAAAAATTAGAGAGGGAGATGTTGAACCGGACGCGCGTGTGGCTCGTCTGTTTCAATCTCGACCGCAGCTTTTCGACGCAGTTTGGACGCCCGCCGACGATTTTGAATGCGTTTCCGGAGCCGAGGAGGTGGTGGTGCTGCGCGGGAGGTACGTACTACGTGCGGCGTGTTCTCTCTCGCTTTCCTTTCTTCCATCTCCTCCATTCGCTCGCTTTCCTTTCACCTCTCCACGGTCTCGGCTTCGCCTTTTCACGGTCTCGGCCTTGCTTACGCTCAGTCACAGAGAACGGCGCGTGGAACGACCCGTACGACCTCGGGAGCTGCGCCTTCGCAGAAGTGATGGTCCTCATGACCGCCTTCCAAGAACACATCTTCCGCGACGCGTCTGCTGCGAGCGGGTTGGATAGGAGCGTGAATTTGGAAGCTGCGACGAGGGAGTATGATGCCAAGTTGAAGGAGTTGGAGGCGTATTGGCAGCCGCTTTTGGATGGGTGGATGCAGGATCGTGAGTACCTTCTCCTTGTCCTCTGCCCGTTTCCTCGTTCTTGCTGTGCTCTGTGGATGGCTCGCTGACGCTCGCTCTCCCTCGCACAGACCGCGGATGCCGCTACCGCGCGCGCCTCTTCCCGTTCTGCACGGCCTACTCGCGTCTCGTCATGTTCTCCTTCGGCTTCCAGGAGGCCTTCGTGCGCGGCGCGATTGGCGATGCGGATAATATCTGGTTCGCGCAGTGTTTGGAGGCGGCGAGTACGATTATCGAGACTATGACGCGGGATTTGGCTTGTGAAGTCTGTGAGTCGTGTCATTGCGTGGTGGATGAAGATTAATGGTGCTGATGGTTTACTCTCTTGAAGATTATAAGTATGCATTCCAGAGTCATTATGTATACGTCACGTTCGCGGCGGCGTTCATGCTCAAGGTACGTCCCTTTGTGCATTCGTACTGGTTGATGGAGTAGAGGGCTGATTCATCTGCTTCAGTTGTTGCGGCAGAGCTTCGACAAGGTGCTCAAGCCCGGGATGCGGGAGCAGATCATCGCGCGCGTGCAGAGCGTCATCGACGCGTTCTCGTCGCCGAACGTCGCAGCCGACGAGGGCCACGCGCCGAAGCATTACGCTCGGTTCTTGAAGAACGTGTTGAACAAGCATGTGCAGCGCTCGAGCACGAAGAGTCCAACTTCCCCCTCTGGACCGACAGGTACGGGGAAGAAGGGACGCAAGTCGCTGCAGCAACAGCAACAACAACAGCCGGCACCACAGCAGATGCAGTTGGGCCAGTTCCAAGTGCAGATGCAGATGCCTATGCAGCAACAACCACAACTACAGCAACTCGCGCCTCAGCAACAGCAACAACAACAATCGTCGTTCTTTGGCGACGCGCTGGCGTTGCGCGAGTCTCCGCCGCTCTGGCCCGGTCCTGTCGCGATGCCATACCACCAACAACCGATCCAACCGCAACCTCTTCCATTCAACCTTGACTCGCAGGTCCAGCCCCAGCAGCAGTGGTACAACCCGCAACAACAGCAACCACAACCACAGCAGGCGTCGAACTTCCAGCAATGGAACTTTGGGAACGCGATATTACCGGACCCTCAGGCTGGCGTGCAGATGGGCACAGCGTCGGCGTCGTCGTTCCCGATTGGGAACGAGCTCGCGAGCGAGGAGTGGTGGGGCCAGTTCCATATGCCAGGGTTCTACGGGACGCTGCCGCCGCAGCCGGCCGCGGTGTTCCCTGGTGGTGGTGTTGGTGGCGGCGGGATGGAGTTTGGGTACGACGCGCGGTCGAGTTCGACTGCTACTACGAGTCCGGAGCAGGGCGCGCCTGTCGTGTTCTGAAGTTTCCGCGTCTCGTAGATGCATACCCGTCCCCCTGCTATCATGATGGTGTCCCCTTTGCTTTCGCGCTTCGTCCGGTGGATCCTTCCATTTCCCTTTACTTTTGTGTAGCCCTAGCCCTAGTCTCACTCCTGATTCTCCCTCCCTCTTCCTAATCGCGGACATTGCTTCTCGTATTTTATTGCTTTCTCTTTCTTCCTTTCCATTGACGACAAAAATTCAGCCCTCTTGTGGTAGTTTAGGTGCTTTACGTTCTCGTCCTCGCTCTCCGGATCTCCTCGCTTCGCTTCATGACCCTGATTGTACTTGTAGATTATTATACTCGTAGATGCACCTCGCCTCGCCTGCCAGTATACACGGATGGGACGTTGCGTATACGAGCATTGATGTCAGTTTCGTTGTCTGTAACCGGACATCATGTTGGCGTATACAAATTTCATACGTCGATGTCGACCGCGTTGTGTGATAAGACTTCTGCCCGCTTACAATCGCCCTTGTCATGACTAGCTTGACTTACGGAGGAGGCGTCTCGTCACTGTGCTAACAGCTTAAGCTTGGTAAGAGTGGCCGTAGAACGGTTACAACTTCTAGGGTGCAGAAAAGAGCTCCTGTTGACCGTCGTCCTTGCAGCCCACTAGGCCTCCGCAGCAGTTCTTTGGGCTCGTGGGAATCTTGAATCTGTAACAATAACAATCTGTAGCGCAACGCGCGAGTCGTCCGATTGGAGCCTGCTTAACTATGTTGCTGTAAATCTCGATCTCAGCATCCGTGCTCGTGCCCGTTTCCAATCAGTTTGCACGCATTGAATGGCTTGACTGCGGATGTGAATGCCACGCGCTCAATGGGATCCTCAGACCTCAGGTACGAACTCTGTGTGCGCTCCGTCCACCGGGACGCCTTGCTCCGTCCCGTCCCCGCGGCGCTCAGTCTCAGGGTTTGTAGCCTGCAGAGTCCATCAAAGAATACAAAGCACTTGCCACGCTGGAGATGGGGAGCTTGTGATCGTCCCGATGAACCCTTTCTAGGCGCTGTCCGCCGATTCTCATTGCGTCTCACGCCACAGCTTGGAGTGTGTGCCACATATACACTCGGTATTTTACGAGTGAGCCGTGGAATGCTTGATCCGGGATGGAGGGAGATGGGGAGGGAAAATGTTCCGAGGTGTGGCGGACCCGATACGAGTCGAGGCGCTGGGAGGTTTCGTTTCGCTCCCGTCTGCATCTCTTCGCGTTTCAAAGTACGCATAGAGCCGTTTTATACAGTATAGCTCAGACATACGGGGGTACTGTTCCTCGCATGTGCAGTCGATAGGTTCACCAGCTGGGTCAAAGGTACAGCTTAGATTCTGCACACCCTGAAAGTCCCGAGGGTCTAAGCCACACGTAGAGCTTCGGAGCCTGCGCATCTGCTGGATCCGCGCTATTTGTATCTACAGCCACAGAGCTCATAATGCAGTAGTGATCGTTGACGTTCCCGTGCGAGTCGGCAGTCTTCCGACTGACGCTTGAAGATCCTCTGGCGTTACCGCAGCCCCGCGGACTCTCAGGGTGAGCTGCTGCGGACGGAGAGCTCTCTATGTTTTGCATCAGCCTATCTAACCGCGTCCAGCGTGGACTACGTCGCAAACCGGGAGTTCACCGTCGGAGGTCCGAAAGACGACAAGCACCTCGCCTCTCACGGCACCACGGACCCTTGCACTCCAGGTCTGCTGTGTAATCTGTCTCTCACGTACACGACTTATGATATTGATAGTAGACGACGGGAAGGCCCAACACGGTGAACAATCCACCCGGGCTAAACTTCTAAACTTCCTGCCTTTCTGACAAGACGCCGTGAATCAGCGCTCGGCATCTGAATCGGATCCTCCTTCGATCTCCACTTTGGGTGTACACCTAGCCTTACGTCTAGGGTCACACGTGCGAGCATAGTAGTCAAACGTAGGACTTCCGCGGTGCGCCGTCACGGTGCGGACGACCGCGACACGAGGGATCTGGACGCGAGAGCGCTCCAGCTATCGGCGGTGGAGACCGCAACGAATGAAGGACGACGAACGCCTTGAATAGATCCGCTCCACAAGGATATAATGTCCGCCCAGTACCCAAGAAGGGTTGGAAATCAGCAATTCTATCTTCAGCGGCTTTGTAGTTGCAGTACCCAGCAGCGGAGGAGACAGGATGAGCGTCACGGAGGACGAATGCACCGAATACGAGAAGGCTCGTACTGGCATGCAGGTTCAGAATTCTCAGCGCTCGAGGACATGCTGGGAGCGAATGACTCTCCCTCGTTCCCTGGACACGTGTTTCAGAATCCAGATCGACCACAGACCAGTGCAGATTTCCGAAAGTACTCCTATTGCAGACCTGTGAGCGATGCGCGAATCCGTCCGTGAGTCTTGCAGGCTGTGCGAACGCGCAGGGTGTCCCGTGTCCGAGAGGGCCTATCTGTGTCTGCAGTCATTTTACGACAGACCTTCTCGAGCATCCGAGTTGACCGTACGGTATAGCATGTCAGTGTGCGTACCGTTTACTACGGAGGGCGTGAATCATGATGCATAGGACTGTAGTTGGTGGCACTGACTCTTCAACTTGCTCCTCGTCTCCTTCTCTGCAAAGAGGATAGTCACTCTATCAATGGCCACTATCCTATCCTATCCTCGCAGTCAGTTCTTCAGTTCACCTCCCGTTGTGCACCGTGACGCACCGGCGATCATGTCTCCCGGAAGCGCCCAAAACGACTCCCGACGCCCGGGCGCCTAGATGGAAGACCCGAATTTGGAGTTTTGCACATGCATGATGATGATCTCAAATCAGTTGCGCTCGGCATGCGCATGGGAAGGACCAACTGGCAAGCTACACCGGCAGCGGAAGAAGTCAAACTGAGGCTGACCCAACGGTGTGCTGTGTGGCAAAACTCCACTCTTCAACCGGGTTGAACACGCGGCTGAACCCAGTCTGGATGCGTCCCACCTAACCACGAGTTAACTCGGCCAAAGCTAAGCGAAGCGCAACGCTGGGACAACCCAGGTTTAACCCAAGTCGGATATCACCGACAGAAGGTCGCCGAAAGCGCTCGTTTACGGCCATCGTGCCCACTTCCATTCTTTTTCCTTCTAGACACTTCAAGATACGAAAAATACTTAAAAGACCGATGTATTGAAGTGAGAATTCTATGTACGAGAAAATAAGGTACTGAGAGTCTGAGACTAGCAAGAACTCGACACAGAGCAAGGATGGCAGTGGCACTGGAGCATGACCAGTGACAGAGAGACAGTTGAGCAGGAGCAGTAAGGCGAGCAGATGACCAGCGAGTTCCAGAGCGGACAACCCAGAGCCAGAGCAGAGCCAGAGCCAGAGCAGACCGGAGCAGACCCAGAGCCCAAAAAAAAACAGCCACAGAGTATTACGATGCTCAAGGCCCTGTTGAATCCATGACTTGCGCTGGGAGGATTGAGACGGAAAGAGCGGAGAGCATGGACGGCAAAAGCGAACGTGGGGGGAGGAGACGAAAAAACGCGAAGTCCCGTTTCGCAAACACCGCTGGACGCGGCCGCCGCGCATCCGACAAGAGGTCCGTGCGCGCGCAGAAAGGCCATCTGACGGCCGAATCAACTCGTGGCGCGGACGGCAAGACGGCGGCAAGCCTGGAAACGAAGTCAGCCGCGTTGCTCGGCCATCAGCACGTGACTGGGTTGAACTGAGGTTCACCCAGAAGTTACGCCTGGTGTAAGCGCCCTTGGGTGCTCCCCGGGTTAGATCAAGCTTGGCCGTCACGCGCGCCATCACTTCTGTCCTGGAGGCAGCTTCGCTGGGTGAAGCCAGATTTGACACAACCCTCTGGTAGTGTAGCGCTGCAGTCTGTAGATCACCGACATGCCCTCTCGTGCGCTGTTGACTTGTGGAGCGTCTTTACACACGAGGATTGCGAGTCTGGATGTCAATGTGACCGATTCGCGAGTCGTCCGAGATGGGAAACGAGGCACCTATTGATCACGCTGAACAGGCACCGTTCATATCGGCATTGGCCTTCGCGCTTCCTTTCTCCGCTGTCGAGCAGGAGTACACTCTAAAATCCGAAGTGTACCGCCCTTTCGCACGTGGATGCGGGACACAAGGTTCCGAGCTCACATAAGTACTGCAACAGCTGCGCTGGCCCAGCCAAACAGGCTGCCACCCGGGGAAGTGTATGCCTCTGAGCACATGCCAAACTCTGAGACGACTGAAGAGACGGCACTCTAAGAGATGCGCTTGAGGATTTCGGAGTCCGTTGAGAATTTTAGCTCCGTGCTTCCGAGCGGATTTCGGAATTGTCCGCCACTAAGCTTCCCTCTGCCCGCGACCACCTGCGCCATGGACCACTCTGTTCGCCTGCCACCCGAGCTGCTTTCATTGACCCTCGACTACCTCACCCAGCCGGATGTTCTGCTCTGCGCTCAAGTTTCGCGTTACTGGCGCAGCGTCGCCACTACCCACCACATGTTCTACTTCGAAATTTGGCTCAGCGCGCTTGGCAGGAATACCTCGTCTATAGCGTGGCAGTTTCGTGTATCCCAACTTTCCCACCGGCTCCGCTCTTGCCACCGTCGAAACATCCGTGTCAGCGTCGCGCTCGAACTAGACGGCGGGCCCGGGAATACGATAGGCCCAGAGGATCCTGATTGCGACGGCGCCTCGGAGTCGACAAAACATCCGTGGCAGGAGCGGTTCTTATCAGCACTTGGTCAGCACCTCGGAACTGTCGTGCGACTCGTAATTTCGGGCGTTCATTGGCCTTACGAAACGCAGATGTGGGACACTCTGCGCCAGCCGGCACCACACCTCCTGGTACTTGACGTTACCGATGACTTCAGGCCACCACCCAATCTCTTTGCAGGCAACGCCCCACGTTTGAAGCATATTATCGCTCAATCATTCGCCTGGACGCACAGGCCCATTGGCAATATCGCAGCCTTTTCTGCGGTATCCTCCCTCGCGTTCTCTTCGGTGTCCTCGTCGATCTCCGACATAGATATGACCGTGTTTCCGCAATTACGGTCGCTATTTCCAGCCCTGAGGACGATGAGACTTGACCGTGTCTCTATCTCCAAAGGGGATGTTATGAAAACGGCGTCGGAGCTGCACAACTGGGCGCCCGCTTTGTACATCGACCATCTACGTCTCACCGATGTGCTCGCCAACAACCTGCCGATAACTCTTCGCCAGGCATCCGTAAGACGGATGTCAGTGACGTTCCACGCCGAGCAAGTGAACGCCGAGCTGATCGACATCGCTCCCTTCTTTGACAATGCGCCGGTGGGCTTATCGTTGCTCGTGGAGTACTCTGCTTTGAAGTATAATATCTCCATGGAAACTTCTTCTTCCACCAGATCTTCCACCAAAAGATGGCCATCCAGCGTCGGATACGAACGGAGCCTCGAGATTCTGACACCACATTGGCACGACGATGTGCAAGACGCACACATTTACAGGTTTACATCGCAACTCAAGGGTCTCGCCCCGGTCCTTAAAAGTGCTCGGATCGACCATGCTGCCGCTCTAAGCGGAGTATTGACTTTCGGCCACCTCCCTAACCTGGAGCGTCTTTCAGTCGACTTCGGCTGGAGCCGCGGACCTCTGTGGTATTGGGATCCTGCTCTCGGCAGCATGGCTAGCACTCCTCCTACAGGCTGCGCGGCCGTCTGCCCGCGACTTTCTCTACTGGAGATTTGTGGTGGACACTATCGCGCTTACGACTTCGAGGTCAATCGTGACATTCGATGGATGGACGCGAGCGGCATTAGCGCTCTTGCTAAGGTCCTTGGCCTGTGTAAGGATCTACCTACGGGTGGCCTACGAGCTACGCGTGTGGTATGTTACTCGCTCCATCAAATCTCTGGGAACGTCGGCTCTTTGCCATTTTCAAATGTCGAATGCTATGTGAGTACTCTCTTGTACTCTGTCGAGCTTTCTCTTAGCTGATGGTACTCAGTCCGACTGTGAGGAGGACTTTCAACCGCCGTTATCCCCATCTTACTCATATGAGAATTATTATGCCGAGGAATATTTGTAGCGGTGATCCCTTCATCACTGTTGCAAATAGTCCATTGTCACTGCGCGTCTTCTTCTCGGCCTTGGTCTCTACTTCAACCTATCCATAAACCTACATTTGCCGCGGTGACCGTGCTTGTTCTTCTCTCCGACTAACTCCAAGGCGGGGTGGCACTCCGAGCTTGTTTTCCCAGCTGCTGTCTGGCTTCCGCCTCCGAGTCCTCATTGGCCTCATCGTTCAGTCTCAGTCGACGTGACACCGACTTACCGATCGCGGCGTTTATTCCCTTCCCCGCCGTTTAGTTTCAGGGAGGGGACATGGCCATTGGTAGGCGCAGTCACGATTGCAACGACGGCGCTGCGGCACCGGACGTCCGAGACACATTGATCGCGCCTGTACTGCTTCTTCCCGATCCGTGCCGACGACGCGTTCTGAACGGGACTGAGGGGGCCAGACGCTCTTAAGGAGCGTTGCGCGTTCTCGGCATTCCTCAACCAGTTGACCTGCACACGCTCACCACAACCTCACTTACAACTCACAACTCGCGACTCCTTATCAACAATGGACCCCATCTTCGATGTTTTCGCCGACAAATCCGGCTTCGTTCTGAATGAGCAGATGGCTAAAGTACGTGCTTCTTCTCCGCGTGCTCTAGTAGTTCAAGACCGCTGACATCCCATCTTAGGCAGCGCTTGCCGAACCCACGTATCCTCAACTTGGTATTCGGAACACATTCGCAGACCCTCCCGTGCTCTTCTGCGACCGCCCCAAACGTCCGGTCGGCGCACGTCCCATGCCGCGCCGCCAGAACTTGAAGAATAACCGCGCGACTCGGATGCAGCACTCCGCGTCACAGACGAGCACAGGCTCGGACGACAGCACCAGCACCACTCCGCCTACCACCGCGAGTGCGTTTAGCGACTGGGACATTGTTGTGAAGCCTAGTCAGCGCAATGATCCCGCTTTCACCTTCGCCTACCGCAGCTGAAGTCTCAAATCGTTGGCTACGATCCGGAGTGCGCAAAGGACACTTTTTTCGGTGGAATCCGAGGCTGGTCTCGATTTAGACTGTCTTGGACATTATGTACTTTTAGTGCCGGAAGTTGCGCGTCAATGCGGCGAGGAAATGGGCTGCTTGAAGCCGTGTACACTGTAACGTCTTGAACTGAATCGATTCAATGAGCGTAGTACCCCGTAGCATCTCCGTGTCCTCCTAAGGGTCCGAATATTTATGAATACTCGCGCCAAAGGCTGCAAAACGCGGGTGTCGTATGCGCGACTCTAGTAAGGACCTTTAACGTGGCGAAAGTGGAATACAGATTTCACGAAGATGCACTTACTTATCTGAACATAAATTTTACAAGTACGGCACCACGGCGGGTGTGCGATAATAAGTTTCTGGAATACGGCACTGGCAGGTCCGCAGAGTCTGCCTCGGATGAGAAAAGCTCGCTGACCATTCGTCGTCTATTAGTGTAGCACGGTGAACATGCAAGGCTGCCGGGTACCGTGGAGCCGTGGAATGGGACTGCTGGGTGGACAAATGGACAACTTCCGAGTCCATATAAGTATGGTTTCGACGATATCTCAAATACCGTTGGATCATTCACTGACTTATCGAGTACCTTCTGGTCTGAGTTATGACGACGACATAAGTGTGAGGTTTCGGGATCCCAATTGCACTGATGCCAGTGATTCTTGAGAGGTTCACAATGCGAGTATACTGTAAACCAAAAAATTATTACCGCGTAACGCGTAACGGAGATCCCGCGGTAGTGAGCGTAACGCTGCGAAATGGTGGCTAAGGCTACTTAGCACAGATTTTTTCGCCCGCTGTGCGGCAATGGGCTCGGTATAAGGGCCGTAGAGTGGATTAGAGAGAGTTCTAGCATACATGGAGCCTGTGGGAGCCTCAAGGTGATCTCGAACGGGCGGAAAGCGACATCGGGACCAGATTTTGTGTTACCGCGGTGACGAATGTAACGGTCACCCTGACCCGGCGGTAACGTATTTTGGGCGTAACGGGGGTTCGGGCGGCGGTAATAAATTTTTGGTTTACAGTAAGACGGGGTTGAGAATGCAAAGTGGCAACATGTACACGAGACCCGGACTACTCTACCTCTGGGATCAGGCTGGCTGAATCTGCACTCAGCACTACCAGATGTACTCGTAATGACTGTATATCGACGAAGTACCCCAACTCTTGAGGACATTCGGTACACGGTCCGAGGCGGTCTAACTCTGCTTGGAGCGCGAGCAGCATCTGCCGTTCGTCTTCAGAGGCGGCCGTCTGGCAGTAGGCGAGAAAATCAAGCCGCCACTCGGGACGTAGCTCGCAGCAATGTTGCATGAGGTGTACTGCTAAGGTCTCCCAATAGCTCCCATAGAACGCCTTCCGATAAGGATCCCACACGGACTCCCTCAGCCCTGAGACGACGTCGTCGGGATCCATTTTGGCGAAGAAAAGGTCGATGTAACTCAACGTCTCAGGGGTTCTCCCGGAGTGTCGAGTGCGCAAACAAAGGGCAGCCGCGACATCGTCTGCTAGTTGAAGCCCTTCGGGAAAGGATGGTCCCAAGCTCCTTGACATGGACCATATCGATGGTTCGATGTCGGGAGCAGGGAAAGGTCCCATGACCGTGTTAAATATTGTAAGCCCGTCGGATGAGGAGGTACAGGCTTTGGCGTAAATCGAAGGTTGCCGGCCGTAGAAGATATGTGACAGTGACGCATGCTCGATTTTCATAGCATCGTGAAGAGCTCGGGCTACTGCTTGCCAGAACTTCTTCGCTACGAGGTCCGCACGAAGTTCGAGTGCAGTGCACTGCCGAAGCAGCACGAAGACGGCTCTAAGGCTGCGCGCGTCTCGCCGGAGCCCTGGCACATTGGACGAAAAGATGTCCAGCAAGTAGGGAGACATTAACAGCAAATTTGGGACGGAGACGGAGTAAAAGCCTACATGATACTCGATTATGCGATAGATAATCCGAGCGGTTGCCCTTCTAACGATGTCGTCACTCAGCCCGGGAAATATCTGCGCGAGGAAGTCCACGAGGCAGAGCCCGGGCTCAACATCCGACCCATCCCAGGCACGCAGCCGGCACAGACGAAGCCCACGCCGCGTCGAGAAAGCGGCGTCCAGGACGAGGTCCCAATCCGCGTCGGAGAAAAATCCAAAATCACACAGCATGAGGTACGACAGTAGCTCCTCATGTGAAAGCGCGGTCGATCTGATGACATGAACTGCCGTTGAAGTGGAGGATCGAGATGGTTGATCATCGGGATGGGTCTCCATGGGAAGGCGGTCGGTGAGGGTGGGGGTGAGAGCGAGAGCATCAGGGAGTTTGGACTGTTCCAGGACTTCAAGAATCACGTTATACCACCCTGGGTGTATCCGCTCTGGGGACATGCAAAATGCGCTTCGCTGAGCCCTGACGGCGTCAGCAAGACCAGCTCCTGAGGACGAACGAGTGAGTGCGTTCACACGAGGAATGTCGAAGGCCCTGATGGCTTCTGCCACTTTTGAGGATGGATGCAAGGCCCCCAGAGCCTGAACACCAACGGCGACGGCGTCGGAGTCAGAGACGTCAAAGATGAGCCACCGGAGCGCTGAAGTTTCAAGCTCGTCCTTACGTGCCTCGGTCTGTGCCGCAATACCGCTTCTGTCGCGGCGCCGAGCGATGGACCGATGTATTGCTCCATTCAAGCGATCGTGCGCCTCCAAGGGTTCTGAGTGAACACTGGGAGGTGACACATGAAGGGCATGAAGGGGTAATATTGACTTGGGGTGGGAGGCTGGTGCCGAATCAGATTTCTCGTGTCGAATCAGAAATCGCGGGATGAAGATGGCCCGAGCTTTCGAGACGAGCGGCAAGAGGGCGACGCAAGTGCGAAGCATTACAAGACAAAGCGCAAGAATGCCTCTGCGAAGGTGGTGTACGAGCGGTGTAGACGTCGGGCACTGTGGAATCCAGAGCGGTACCAGAGTGCAGCCGACGTAGAAGACAACGAGCAAGGTCCCGAGCAGGATGATCCAGATCCCAATCGCCATGTCCAACGTCCACAGGAACGCGACAACGCCAGCAAAGAACAAGAACAGAGATAGATGAAGTATAACTGGCAACAGAGACACGAGCTCGGCGACGGGCCACGTATGAAGCGCTTGGGAGTACACTTCATGCCTGTGCGCCCAGTCGCGCGGGCTCTTTGCCGAAGCGAGGTTTCGTGCCCGATATTCCGTGATCCACTGCTTCACGAGGATGCTAAGCAGGGCGACGATGAGCGAGAGCAGGATGCTCGTGAACCACAGGCCGTTGATCCAACGCGCAAGTGACGACGCGTACTGCAGATCAGGCGGACTGGGTAGTACGATCCCCGTGGAGTGGTTCGTGGCCGAGACGAGGATGTAAAGCGCAGCCGCCGTGTACGCCGCGCTGTCAGGCTGTAAGAGCTGGTAGCTCTCGATAACGAAAGCCGTCGCGACTGCCGAGAACAGACCAGCCTAGACGACCGTAAGGAACCAGCAGGTGGAATAACGGCTTACTCACGAAGATAAGGAGAATGTCCAAAGTATTGCTCCACCCGTCGAGCAACGCGCTGTCGTGAGCGTTCGCCTCTTTTCGATACACCTTCCACACGCGTGCCGCATCGTCCAACTCGCGACCTATCTCAGCGTCAGGTGGAAATTCCTTCTTGAATTCTGTGTCCAGCTCTTCGGGTGGTAGCTTGTAATCCATCGCTACGGCCTATCAGTCATTTTGAGGATTCATCACAGAAGCGGCGCACCTGGCGGAAACTGAACAGTTGTGTCGTTGCCAGGGCCGTGTTCATAGTCCTAGAGAAATATGTATCAGACCTCATTCACGTTAGGGGCTGACACGTCCTAACCATGATGTTGGCGGGAGGCAAGAGACGGAACTTCTTCGGATGGAGCCGCGACCGGAATCGAGGGAGCAGTAGATACTGTGTTGTACGGACGCATCCGCACTCCCAAAGACAATATGCGTGCACTTCGGTACTAGTGTGAGTATTCTGGCGCGTGAGCGAGCCCTAAGGACATACAACCTGAGGACCCGTACTCTACTCCAACAAGGCATGAAGGAGTCCCCGTTCGCATACATACCGACCTCCGCATCAACAGCAAGCACCAGGCGCCGCTCGTACGGAAATATGCCAGAACCGCAAGCCACCATTCGGCATGTAATCCGGAGTAGATGTTGGTAGGTAGGTAGGTAGGTACACGGTATAGGGGATCAAATGTACGGCCTTCCGCGCGATGCCCCACACGGCCTCTCGTATATACGCCCCGTCCCTTACGTAACCTTACTGAACCACTACTTCCCCCAACGAGCTGCCCGGACGTTTTGACTGATCGGCTGCATAGGACGCACATAGGACTCTACATGTAGCACCGACTTCCCATTCCCGTTCCTTCCCGTCCCTTCTCTCTCCCCTCCCCGCGTTCCACCCTTGTACCTCGTCCGTCCTCGTCCACTGTGTCTTGGCTCTGTGAAGCTTATTGCAGTATAAATACACTGATTTATCATCATTAAATGTACGGCCAAGGTCTCCTGATAAGCCTGCGAAGAGATTGTTTGGATCTTCGCGCCTCACCCGCTCACCATGTAAACTATATGGAAGGGAGTAGAAACTTCAACACGAAAGTGGAGGACTGTACTGCCTATACAGTAGTATTGCTGCCGCGAATTGGCCGGGATCGCCGATCCCTTCGTCATCCTCGCACCGCCACATGGCCCAATAATCATGTGCCCGGCCCCCTAGAAAGGCAAATTTGGGACGGACGAGCGCCGGCAACCCCTTGAACCCGAACCGCAATGGCTGACCACATCGTCGTACGTCCAGCCAGCCAGAGTGCGCGTTGACGACTGACGAGCTCGTTCTGCTCACGCTCGACACGCGCTCGGTGCTCGACTCAATACTCGCGCGTTCGACACTGGACACACGCTCACCTCGACGCTCGCTCTCGCTCTCGCTCTCGCCATATAGATACGCGAAATCGCGCCAGGTCTACGCATCTACTCCAAGCCATTCGCGCGGTTCAACATCGCACCCATAGGCGGCCGCTCGACAGCTGTAAAGCTCGCAAATGGCGACGTTCTAGTCGTAGCTAGTACACCGCTCAGCGCCGCGACGAAGAAGAGCGTCGATGAGCTCGGGCCTGTCAAGTACGTCTTCGTGTTCCGTCCCGTTCTCTCTCCCTTGTTGTCGACGCTTACGTTTCGCTCCGCTCACGTAGGTACCTCGTCGCGCTCGACTCGGTGCATTATTTGTACTTGAAAGAGTGGAAGGCTGCCTATACAGGCGCACACGTCGCTGGTGTACCAGGCTCGGAGAAGAACGCGGGCGTGAAGCATGATGGAGTGTGGGGACGTGATACCTCGCCACTCGGTTCTGGAGCTGCTGCAGAGGAATTCAAGTCCGAGTGGTTCGAAGGACATCCGAACCAGGTACGCACCTCTTCCGTCTTCCTCCTTTTGTCTCTTTCCTCACTGACGGTGTGTAGGACGTAGCGTTGCTCCATGTCCCTTCCAAGACGCTCATCCAAGCCGACCTCCTCTTCAACCTCCCCGCACACGAACAATACTCCGCTCCGGGCGCTCCGAGTCCGACGAGTGGGTTGTTGGGGTGGTTCGGGCTGGGCGATAAGATGACGCCGTGGACGAGTACGCATCAGGGGGTGGTGTTCAATATGCTCGGGAAGGATAAAGCGTGCGTCCGTTTCTCAATCCGTCTCAACTCTGAGTACTGACACGATTGATAGGAAGATGGCGTATTCGGCGAGCGTGGTTGCGTCTTGGGAGTTTAACCGCATCATCCCATGGTACGCATGAACCTCCCATTCCGCTGTGTTGTGCCGATGTTGACCGTCGAACTTTGCGCAGTCACGGAGATGTGATTGAGGAGAAGGGAAACGAGGCGTGGCGGTCTGCGTATAAAAGCTACTTGGACGCGATCGCGCAGGGCACGTACAAAGGATACACGCCACCGTCCGCCTCCGCGTGACGACCGCATACAACTTGCTCCGTCGTGTACTTGTGCTGTGTTCGAAAATCAAGAAAGTCAGTCTGATTCTCCTTCTTCTTTCTTGGTGCTGGGTTCGCAACTCGGACTCGCAATCGGATCTGGCACCTTCCAAGTTCCAACCACAAGGGAGCCTGAGCGCGCGTTCGTCCGTTTCACTCGTCTCAGGCTTTGGAGGAATGTAGGACAGTATACGTGTTCGTCTATAGCTGTGAGTAAGGAGAGTAGACACTCAGGCTGCTACGGGCAACGGAAACAATAAGGGGAGCCAGTACATGAAATGATGAAAGGGCGCGCAAATCAGTGGCGCGCAAAAAGGGACGGGAGGACGACGACTTGGATGGGCAAAAGTAAAAAGGAAAACTGAAAATCTTCGAAAGGCGAAAGTGAACCTCAGTGAAGAGGTTGCCTGAGACCGCAGTGAGCCGTGAGCATCGAGAGGGAGCCTGTGACGCACCGAGCTATTAAACGACGACGCAGTAGGCGTTGGAGCTCTGCGTCGAAGCTTGCTCCCCATCCGACCCTCCTCCTCCAGTGCCGCTGCCGGTTGTGTTCGCGGCTTTGCCCTGCGTACGGTTGATCGGCAGCGTGGAGTTGAACTGGAAGGCGTCCATTATTTGAAAGGAAAAGAAATGAGGACGAGGAAGGGAGGGGATGGGAGGATGGGAAGTCAAGGGAGCTGGCTTCACGAGGAAACTTGGGCTTGGGAAGTGGGAGGTATTATATAGTTAGGACGCCACATGTTAACCTTGCGCGCGGATTCGGACGGCGATGAAGGTGAAGTTAATCTCGCATAGAGGTACAATAGCTCCGAGTCTGTGACCCTGAGTTTGCGCTTCGAAAACCTCCACCCGCGTTTGAGGAGACAAGCAGAGTGCCACTCGTACTGCAGCAGCTCCCTGTCGCTTCGCTGCATTGTCTCCATTGGTCTCGAGCTGCATACCTGGAAGATAAACTCTAGATCTCTTCATCGACACGTCCTCCGGAACAAAAGCGGACTCCCAAATCTTCCGGGTACATAAAAGCCCCATCCGGCCCCCTCCGCACCTTTTTTCTTTAGATTCTTCCAGTTTCAATACCGCCGCGTGATGCATAATTCTCGTCGCAGCGAGATGAGCGTGGCTCCCAAGTCGGAGCCCGCGATGACCTCGCCCGTTCGGCGACACCCTTTACCTTGTTTAATTACAAAGGAACGGGCTGTCTTTTTGGTGGGCTGATGGCGTCTCGCTCTTTTTTATGCTGGAGGAATCTGGATTCGGGTGGATGGTGTATGGTGCGCTCTGTGTATGTGTAGATGTAGAGGAGTGGGAGGAATGCGATATGATGCGTCGTTCACTTTTTTCGTGCGCGTTGGAACTGCAGTGATTCGCGTCGGCCTTGGTGAATGGATTCCTTCGAGTCGTGGGCACTACGAGCTCTACACGTGGCACAGCGCGCGAGCGAGCTTGGCCGCGACGCCGCGTGGCTTCGTACTGAACGACGGGGACGGAGTCGGCGAGTTGCGCGTCTTGGACATCGTCAGCGACGTCGGACCATTCCTGGTCTTCGCGTTCCCCAAGTCGCGACATCTACGGCGCATGCGTCAGACGCTCCTCGCCCGCGACCTTCGCGCGCAAACGACTACGGCAATGCTCCGAGGTCAACCGCTGCGATGGGCACCGACATGACTCTCCAGTGCGCGGCGCGCACGCACCTCGACTAGCTCAACGGCCACAGGACGCGTCTAGCAGCACACCTGAGGTCGTTGAAGACACCTGCAGGCTGCAGCCCGTCGAATTCGTCCACTGCCGGCCTGACCGACATACGTTCCCCTCGCGCTCTATTGGGCTCGCGCCACGCCACAGGAGGTCTACGACACGATGCATGCGTACGTCGCCAACCTCGTACGTCCGGACGTGTTAGTTGCAGCGTAATGCGTACCGAGGAACGATTTCGACGAGGTACGCGTTCGTGGCTCTGAGGTACAGCGCCATGTGCCTCTGTGAGCGCACCCGTTCCGTTCCTCGCGAATGCTACAGTGAGTACCCGCGCTCGTCCTCGCGAGTCTGCTTGCTCATAGATACTTTGCACAGGCCAGCTTCCTATCCTCACTGCGTCCCTGCGAGTAAGTTACAGCAATTCGCTGCGCCTGCATCACCGTCCCATTGCCACCGAACCCCATACGAGAGTTGTATCACCAGAGGCGCGGCGCTTCGCTGAGGTCGAGCTGAAGGAAGACCGTTCGCGTCGCTCAATTCCACGTTGCATCGCATTCGCGCACATCTTCCACTTGGGGCGAGGACGGATTGGATCGCGCTGTCCTGTCCACGGCTTTGCGACACCCTGCATACGCGTGTGCTCCGTCTCTCAACGACCCGTCACCAAGTACGCTTCAAGGAGCACCTCCTGCTTCTGCGTAACGTTGCGAGGGCGTGGCGCTTGAGGCAGATGGAGGGCCCTCAGTTGACCGTGCTACCGTCGCATGTGTCCCTCGGATTACTGCGCCTGTCTTCAACGATGACATGCTCCTCTACGTTGTGCGAGCTCTTTCGACTTCGCCCACGCTGGGAATGGGCGCGCAGTCAGATGGACGTGCGGTGCGCGAGGAGCGGAGGATGATAACTTAAAGGAGACGTTCTACGTCCTCCCTTTTCGATGCAGAGGGACCTGGTGAGTCGCGTACTACCGCTTCCTCGCCCTCCCGCTTATGAGCGTGCTGTACAGGTCGTGAATTCTATCTAGACACAAAGTCCTGCGTGCGCACGAACTTGAAGCATTCCCTTCGCGCTGCACGGAAAAACGGTGCTCTGTCTTGAAGTACATTCTGCCGCCGCGCACGAACCATCCTTCAACGCGCTCGTTACGGCATCCCTCTTGCGCGCGCGATGTGGCTTGCGCTTGAAGACTCTGTACGGCACATGCGGGCAACACCCGCGTGCACTGTGTTCGAATGGACACTATCCTGCCCGTACGCCAGTGGGAAACGGAGCATGGCTGGTGCGCCTGCCGACCGTCTTCCTGCCGTCGAATTGGATTTGCGTGGCACTAAGTCAAATTACACCCACGGTTGCACGAGGCGACGCTGCCGCTGATGCTGCAGTGGCGGTCAGTTCTGTATGTCCGTTTTCTTGGTATACTCGCTCTGCGCAACATGCACTGACTGTTGACGTAGGGATGCGTCCATAGAAGACCATTCATCAGCGCCACTCGCCTGCGCCGCGGCTTGAGTCGACACGGGCGCGCGCAGTCTGCTGCCAGTGCTCAGGAGCTCCAAATGCATCGACATCGTCGCCCTGTACCATCTATCCAGCGATTGCAGCGAGTATGAGCAGAACTCCTCGAGCTCGCCGAGAGCTGGACACGCTCCCGCTCACGCCCTTTTCGGGTCGAGGATCCACAGAATGCTGTGCGATGGGCATTCCTGTTGCGATTCTTGCCTTTTCCGAGCAACGGACATCAGGACACCCCGCCGCAGCCCTGATTGCCACGCGACATTCCTTGCTGTAAACTTATTACATAGCGCCAAGTCGGATGACTTTCACCCCCGCTTTTCCACCTTTCTTCTTCTTCTTCCCCTTTCGCCGTTTAATGGCTCTTACTACGATTCGTCTTCCACTCGTACTCATTGTCGCTGGCGCAGTGATGGCTGCCAGTGCCCAGGACTGTACAGCTAACCCCACCCCTGTTCCTGCTACGACGGACGCGCCGGCAGCGACGCCTACGCCTGCGCCTGCTGCGGTGCCCGACTTCCCGACGGCGCCGCAGGGTAACCCTATCATCGACGGGTGGTACGCGGACCCGGACACCGAGTTCTACGACGGCCAGTACTGGATGTGCGTCGTCCGCTCCCCCCGCAAGTTGCCCGCTGACTGGTCTAGATACCCGACGTCCTCGTCCGCGTACGACGAGCAGACCTACCTCGATGCATTCTCGAGCACGGACCTCATCCACTGGACGAAGCACGCGAACATCCTCACGACGCAGTCCGTGACGTGGGCGAAACGCGCCGTGTGGGCTCCCGCGCCCGTCTCGCGCGGCGGGAAGTACTTCTTGTACTTTGGCGCGAACGACATCCAGACGGACGACGAGCTGGGCGGCATCGGCGTCGCGGTGGCGGACACGCCCGAGGGGCCGTACAGCGACGCCATCGGCCAGCCGCTCATCGGCGCGTACCATAATGGCGCGCAGCCGATCGACCAGGACGTGTTCGTCGACGACGACGGCCAGGCGTACATATACTACGGCGGACACGGGCACTGTAACGTCGCCAAGGTGAACGAGGATATGGTCTCGCTCGGCACGTTCGACGACGGGGACACCTTCAAGGAGATCACGCCGGAGAACTACGTCGAGGGCGCGCAGATGTTCAAGCGGGGCGGGAAGTACTACTTTATGTGGTCCGAGGGCGGCTGGACGGGGCCCGACTACGCCGTGTCGTACGCTATCGCGGACTCGCCTTTGGGACCCTTCCAGCGGCTTGCGAAGATCCTGCAGCAGGACAGCGCGGTCGCGCGCGGGTCCGGGCATAACGGCGTCATCAACGTTCCCGGGACCGACATTTGGTACATCGTGTACCACCGTCGGCCGCTCAGCGAGACGGACGGGAACCATCGTCAAGTGTGCTACGACCGGATGTACTTCAACGACGACGGGACGATCCAGGATATCGTCATGCTCGTCCAGGACGACTTTAGCGACGGGAATATGTTCGGATGGCATACGTACGGCGGGGACTTCAGTGTTGCGAACGACAGACTTGTCGCGGGCAGCTCAGCCGGCGGGAAGGCCATGCTTGACACCGACTTTGGCGATATGGTCATGGACGCAGACGTCAGCATCACCTCGGCCGCCAGTTCAGGCAACACCGATGCTGGCCTTATCTTCCGCGCGAGCAGCCTTGGGGACGGCGCGGACGCGTACGAGGGGTACTACGCGGGTATCAGCACCGCCGGCCGCGTTGTTCTTGGCAAGGCGAGCGGAGGGTGGACGCAGCTCGCGCAGGCGAACGTCAGCGTTACTGCCAATGAGGAGTACCACCTTCGCGTGCGCGCTGTCGGAGCTAGCATCCAGGTGTTCGTTGGCGATACGAGCTCGCCTCAGATCAATGTTACCGACACGTCGTTCGGCTCCGGTGCAAACGGCGTCCGTGTGTTTGAGGCGGCTGCGACGTACGGCAAGATCTCGGTTGCGAAAGCGTAGCTTTGTGGGAACCTCGTAGCTTTATGCGAAGGTATAACTTTGTCTCTTCAGCGTCCGCCACCCTTTGTATTCATCGTGCAAGCTTGACACCTCGCAATATATATTATACAGGCATAACGTAGTCGTTGTACACACCAGCCAGAGAGAACGATGGGATAGAAGCAACGGGAGACACAGGAGACGGGTCATCGGAACTCCCCCTCGACGCATTGTTCGTTCTCCTGCTGTAGGAAATAGGCAGCGGCCCCTCCGCTGGTAGCGTGCATATAGCAACCGGCGCCTCTATGATACTCTCGCTCTCGTCGTCTAAGTCGAACTGCAGCGCAGCCGAGCCCACCTGAAATTGTACAACATACTGACATTTCCCGCGTTAGCAGATCGGGAGGGATCTTTTTGAGGGACAACGTACCTCGCGAGCGAGCTTCTTAAACCGGAAGGAAGGTTGCAAGCCACCCGACGTGCGGATTTCGCCCGCCAGCTCGACGGTCTGTGGCCATCGTGACACGACCTCGTACTGGCCAGTGCCCACAACATCGTCCGTCAAAGCCGCCGGGGCTGTGTTGTAGAACGTTCTGCATCGAAGAGAGACGGAAAGGAATGATTGTGCGGCGGCCAAATAGCTGAGGACTTGTTCGTCCGCGCAGTGTATCTTGACGGTAAACGGTATTGGATAGTTGCGAGGGTATTCGAGCGGGGTGGCGAGGAAGAACTGCAGATGGGTCGGTACCGTGACAATAGGACAGCAGTGCTAGGCGTACCTCGCAGTCAATCTGGGCCTTTCTGCGCGAGAAGAAGTCGCCGCTGTAGGATGCTGAGAACCCCTTCCACCCGGCGGGGTCGATGTCGGGACCGGGAATAGGCGTGCCATTCGCGTATGCTTTCATACGGTACCGGGACCCAGGACGTGCGACGATCTGGGGACGGTATTGGAAGGGAATGCGGAGACTGAGAAGCAGTCGTCAGCGGTGAACCCTCCCGACACAGAGTGGACAGGGCATACACTTCAGCTTCGGAGAATATTCCTCTTTGCACGTCGCATTGCATTTCGTATATCACCGTATCCGGCAGCGCGGGCCCGCTGTGTGTGGGAGGAAGCGGAATCGGTTCTCCGACAGCCTTCGCGTCGCAATGAAGTGGGAGCGGTATGGCGAAGTTCCAGGTGTTGGCGCCGACGCGAAGTTCGCGTTTGGAGGCATCCTTCTCTGATGGGATAGACTTGCCCCCACGAGACCAGAGAACCTTCGAGATGTTGAGAAAGACTGTTTCCGTCGCAGACCGATGTGTGCCATAAACCTGCAAGCGCATACCTGAGTATGCGACGATCGGTTATAGGGGCGCGACTACTCACCGATATGGTGATCCGCGTGACATTCCTCTTCTTTGGAATATCGAGGGTTAGAGCCCCTTGGATCGTGTCGCAGTCGTAGAACAAGGGAGTGGAGGTGATGGAAGCTGCGCGACTGAATAGCGTCACAGACAGTCCGACTTTCGAACCTGTCAGCGCTGTCGTTTGCGCTGAGCGTCTGCTTGACGTCGTCGACGTAGGGCTGGACGGCAGGGACATTCCTCGGACAGAGGGGGACAGGGGATCGCGGCGGTATCAGCAGCTTATCTAGCCCGTTTTATCAATACGCGAGTCGCCCAAACATCACCGGATCCGGCGGTGCTGCAAAAATTCTTGGAATCCGATCGCCCACAACCGCAGAAACATCGGGTTCAGACGTACAGACGCTGGTAAAGTGTAAGCAGGACAGCCGTGCTGAGCTAGTTACCTGTATGCCTTGTACGTTGCAAACGTCAGTTATCTCTTGATCACGTTCCTGAGGAAAAGAAGCACAGCCGTGCCTGACTGCCACACAGTATCTCAAGCTGTCCGCTTGTAGCCGATTGTTGTCCAGACGGTCCTCCCATGCTCTCAGCGGCTTTGCGCACTCCCTGCTGTTATGTGCTTCCCGTTGTGTGACTTGCACTGCAGCATTCCTCAGGCTAGCCGTTGTTATTGGCTCAAGATAAAAGGGCGATCACTGACACTGCCTTGACCTCTAAACGGTCGTTGATTTGCACGTGGAGCACATGCTATTGCGCCACAGATGCCAAGCGTCACTTGCCCGGTGCAGTACATGACCAAGCTCGTACCCAGCGGTTCCACTCCGTTGCTCGCCCTTATCCCTCGGGCTGTAGTTAGAAGTAGAAAGACGGGAACAATGCGATGACATAA
>KV426051.1:23089-39726 GCA_001632375.1 Exidia glandulosa HHB12029 | reverse complement strand
GGCCTTCGAGCGTGCGACGAATCGGGGACGACAACCCATACACGGCCCACGTCGTATCCCGATTCGACCACCCACACACAAGGGCCGTAATGCATTGAGAGAACATAACTTTATTCAATTGGAAACTAAGCAATCTCGGACTCCATACGAGCAACTGCAGAAGAGATCGACTCGAGGGTGACATTCGGTGCAGCCCGGTCAATGAAGTCAGGAATGACGGACTCTACGTTGCGCCAGTACTGCAGGAATGCTCTTGATTTCCAACGACCCTGCACCGCTACCACCGCGGGCTGCACGCCCCGAAGCAGAAGGTCGGTAGCGCCGCCGATGCGGAAGCTGTGCCCATGCACGGTCGCCATGCCGCAAGCCGACCAGACCGCAGAGCACCGCTTGAGGAGCCAGGAGCGTGTGAGCGGGCACCAAGAACCATGCCTGTCTTTCCAAGCGAAGAGAGGTACATCTAGCGGCGCCCCGGAATTGACGGCGAGGTGGTTGTCGAGCGCGGTCACGGGGCAGACACCGTCGCGTGAGGCCGAAAGGATCACGTCCGCGCCAGCTGCGCCAGACGTCTTGGACCAAGGCAGGCGAACCCGGCGAAAGTGTACGCCAGATACGGAGGTGCCTCGTTCAATTACGCAGCCTCGCCCAACGTGGCGCGTCGCATCGTAAGTCGCCGCGGAAAGCACAACGAGTTCGCCGAGGCGACAGCAGCCGCGGAAGGCCACTGCCGCTGCGGCGTAAACAGCGGCGTCGAAGGAGTCCGCGAGGTCGAGATGCTCGCCCAGTCGGCGCATGTGCTCGACCGTGACCGGAGCGCGGCGCGCGCGCGATGAAGATGCTGGTGCCAGCTTGTGAACACCTTTGGCTGCAGCTGTGAGCGCGCGGTTACCGAGCCAGGGCGCGTCGTGGAGGTTATGCCAGAGCTGAAGACCTGCAAGCCAGTTATCGACACAGGATTTCCCGACGCGACCGGCGTGGTGGGCAACGAAGGCAGAAAGCAAGAAATCGGACGCCGGCATGCGTTTCTCCTCGGGCACGCGTTGTGCGTCGCAGAACTCGTGGAAGCGAGCAAGTCCAGCACTGTATGTTTCGCGCGTTTTCGGTTCTACGGACTGGATTATCGTGTCGAAACGAGCGCGCCGGGCGCGCGCCGGGAGAGTCGACGCATTCTGCATGTCGCGCATGACTCCAAAATGCGAGTGCCAGCGGTGAAATCGTTCGGCGGCCTTGACGTGAGGGCGTAAGATGGCGGGCGATATGTAGAGCGGTGCTGGCGCCGTGTTGCGCGGACCGTTAGTCGTGCTCGCCAGCACTCGCGGTGAACGCTGCTCGCTGCTCGCAGAGTTTGACGGGGCGGCGCATAACGGGCGGTGCTGGGCACGGACGACCGTCTGGGCTCTTCGGGCTGCGCTGGGACGCGGCAGAGTTGCTGGCCGCGGAGATCGCGATGCTCGCAGCGTGAATAGGCGCAGGGCGCTGGAGAGGCTTGACAGAGGCGCCTGATCTGCTTTGCGCTGTGACGCCGGCCGCTGAGCGCGCACCATGGGCTGAATGGTCGGGAGCGTGGCTGGGAAGAAGAGAAGAGTGGCAGGCTAAACCCGAGATTCGGAACGCACAAACGATATCTTTGGTTGGTACTACAATGTGAAACGGACGGCTCGGGATACATCGAGAAGATTAGCAATGCATAAGGTAACGGGCATAAGGAGGATCACATGCGGGACAAGAAGGGCTGCAGTTCAGCGGGAAGTACTAATTTCAGCGAGAGTCGTGGCATATCATCCGGAAACCGACCACGAGAGACTGGATCTGCCAGGTTCTCCTCCGTGGCGACATAGACGGGTTCGACGGCGACGTTGCACTCGCGGCCGACGAAATGCATGCGGCGCAACGCCATGTTCGTCTGGGCGTTGCGACCGTAACCTTTTGCGAGGGCACCTATCGCGCCGGTGTTGTCGCCGCGGACGGTGACGCTGGCATCCTGAACTCCGCGCTCGCGCAGCGCAATGAGGGCCAGCTCCAGTGCGATAGCCTCAGCCCAGCCGATATCACGACCCTCGGCTTTCCACCCGGGGAGCAAGCGCCAGGCGGCCCACGCGCTGTCGAAAAGAATGCCGATGCCGAAGTCGGTTGACGCGTCGACCCAGATGCCAAGGTCGAGGGTGGGGCCTCGTGGGAGCAGCGACCGGTAACCACCACCCTGGGCAAGCAACGCGAGCCACCAGCGCAAGTCGGAGAGAACGGAATGAGGCGGGTAACGGGTCTGGAAGCGGTTGAGGATGTTGAAGGAGGAGGCGAAGCGGTGGGTAGAAGGGAGGTAGGCGCGACCCTCGCGGTGGACGAATGTGACGTGCGATAGGGTGCCGATGACGCTGAGGACCTCTTCATGTGTGACTGCGCCCTGGGAGAGGAAGTCGGCAAGCTTCTTGTGGTACTTCAGCCGCTTCTCGTCGGGTAGCGACACACGTCTCCGCTTGAAGTCCCAGAGGAAACCAACGTACTTCGCCGTGTCCGCGAAGTCCGTGCTCTTCTCGATGTTCCACGGGATGCCAAGCGGCTCCAGTAGCCCTCGGATGGTCGCGAGATCGTAGTCGTAGATGAAGGAACCGTCGGCGGCTGTACCAGACGGCTCACGCGTGTGCAGATTGTCGTCGACCCATTTGATGGTCGGCACGCTGCTGAGAACGAGAATGTCGGTCATGGCATCGGCAACCTCGCCCTGCATGCCGGCTGCTGGGGACAGGCCAAACGGGACGCAATGGTCGATGTAGAACACGCCGCGGTGGTGGAAAACGATGAGACGCTTGTGGTCGGGATGGACGGGGATGGTGCGATAAGCCTTCGCAATGTCACTCGTGGCGCCTTGCGTGCCGTCTGGCGCATTTGCCACCTGTGCGCCGTTAGCACGGGCCACAATCCGCCATACCCGAAAGAGAGAGCCAATGCTCGTCGACCACGCGACCTCCGCCCACTGCGGGATGCACACCGCGGTGCAGAACAGGAAATGAGCCAATGCTCGTCGACCACGCGACCTCCGCCCACTGCGGGATGCACACCACGGTGTAAACAGGAAGGTGAGCCAAAGCTCGTCGACCACGCGACCTCCGCCCACTGCGGGATGCACGACTACGCGTGAACAGGAAAGTGTGTGATGTAGAAATGGAGGGGAGTTGAGCGCAGGGTGCCCGCTGAGCCTCGTCCAACGACGGCTGGCCTGTCACCGCTAGCACCCGCTGGTGGAGATGATGGGAAGGGGGTGGGAGTAGAGCTAGGAAACACGCCACTCACCATTTCGGCCGCCATTGCTGCGGTACCCCACGAGGTCGGGAGGAGGTCGGGGTCAAGAAGGTCGTTCACAGAGATGCCGTCAGAGTCACGAGCGGAAAGATTGCGGATGACGCGCCACTGGAGAGCGTCACCCGCCTTTGGCACCAGGCCAAGCGGACAAGAACGGAAAGGACCAAGAACCTGCTCGACTTCAGCCTGCGTGAACGGCCCAGAGATGCGGCCAGCGTCGAGTTCTTCCAAGATATACGAGTCGATGACTTCGGGATGCGCGAGAGCGGAGGGCATATTGGGAGGAACGAAAGACGAAGAGAATTCAGGCGGAAAGCCGGCGCGGAAGCCGCGGCGAAGATTTTCGGAGAGGTGAGGATATCTGTACTGGAGGTTGAAGCGTGCAAGAAACTCGTCCCAAGCGTCGGGGTCATACGGAGTGACAACCCTGTCTCTAATTGCGGCGGCAGCTAGTGGCGTGAGCGCCGTGGTCGGCTGTGCCGCAGAGCGAGCAGCGGTGGTTGGCATGCTCGGGCCCGCTGTGGCTGCAACCGCGCGCGGAATTGAACGCCATGCAGATGCGGGCAGAGGTGTTGTTGAGCTCGACGAGGTTCTCCCCGCGCCAGACTGCGAAGAGGCTCCCGCCGTCCTTGGAAGTGTTGAAGAAGCACTTGGTGCACTTGTGGCCCTCGCGGCCGCAGGAGAGGCACCTGCCAAGAAAGACCCTGCGTTCCCGAAAGCTGCCGCGCGCGCCGTCCTGGCTGTTTGAGCTGGACGCATACTGCTGGGACAGGTCTGACGACGATGACGACGAGTGTCGGACCTGCGGGTATGGTTCGAAGCTGGGCGCACGGTGCGGCTGACGCTCGACAAGCTGGCTGGGCTTGGGCTGCGTCGTGTGGCCGGGAGGAAGCGAAGTGCGGACGGCTGACACGGCCACGTACTTGGCGATGAACGTTGGTAGCTCGTGGAACAGCTCCGTGTCGAAGAGGTACGGGTTGCTTGCGAAGTCGGTGCGGCTCTCGATGTCGAAGGCAAGGAACGCCGGGAACGAGAGGTGGAACTCGCGATGAGTTGTGAGACGCGTGTAGTATGCACCGATGCGTTTGCACATCTCGGCGTCGCACCGCGCACGCACGAGCCGCATGTAGTTGCCCCACCCGTCGCGGAAGTCGGACTCGCTCATGAGCGACTCGTCCGGGAAGGTCGACGTGTCGAGGACTTTCTTGGTGCCTACGCCCTCGGTGGAGGCGACCGTCGTATACTTCAAGCCCTCCGAGCGCGTAATCTTCCGCAGCGCCTCTGCCGTGAGGGCGGTGAGCGGGATGTGCAAGCGGTTGTCCCAGCGCTGCATGAGCGCCTCGGGGATGGTGCCCAATTCGGATTCGAAACGAGACTTGAGGTCGCGGGCTCTGACGATGCGCGGCGTGGGTTCCTTCGCCTTCTTCTCCGTCTCGCTCGCCTTCTGGGCCACAGCAGCGGACAGGTTCTCCACCAGGCCCTCGACTCCTTCTGCCTCGTCGTCGGAAACCCCCTTCTCGCCGGCCTTGCGCCGCTTTTCGCGACGCGCGTTGCGCTCCACAACTGTAAGCACCTCCTCTCCCTCCTCCAACATATCAACGAGGTCTTGGTTACGCGTGCGGATGGACCCGACAAGCGTGCGCAGCGTACCAGGTGACGCCGAGTCCAGCTGCTCCTGCGAGAGCCGCGAGGGCGACGTGCTCAAAATCTCCAGGCGTCGCTGGCGAGCCTCATCGAGCGGCGCGTTGGCGGGACGACCGGATGTCGACGGATCAGGCATAACGGCGAGTATAAAAGACGTGTAGTAGGGTAGGAAGTACAAATTTTTCGCCTCTGAGCGACGAGGGAACGGAGGAGACGAAGGGGACCGGGAAAGGGATTTCCGGCTCCGCTTGCTACGCTCCGCCTATAACTAGACCTTGTTCAGGGCTCGTTCCTCGCCCTGAACTCACTCTAAACGGCGACGGAGTATCCCAGCCGCTATCGCACGTAGCTTGCGGAGTTCTAATAGCGGCTGGTGACGAGCCTAAACATGGACAGACGGTTGATTCACAACGAGCGGAGTCTGAGGGTAAGCGCCGGAGCCGGCGCGCTTTGTACATGTGTACCACGCACTCAGTTAGAATTCGTCGCGCTCTTCAGTGCTTCAGTATCTGTGGTCGTTCTGAAGGGATCTTTCACATTGGTTTCTATTCTATCCTATCCTATCCGGGTTGGCTCTCTGATCACGAATGTTTGATGAGCTCCAAAGACGGGTTGGGAGGAAAGGCATCTGTTCCATCTCAGCACTGACGTGGATTTGAAAGAAAGCGGTCGATTCCGCGGTATATATCCGGCGTGTAGAGTCGTCGCGTATGGTACACTGTACATGATCCTCACGCACACAAGTCATAGATCCACACCCATCCTCGTACCCGTAGGTTCAACGTACATAGGATTGGTTTGAGCCTCAGTCGTCATTTCGGTTCGCTCAGTCTTCCACACCGACCTGGTGCGCATCTTGAACGACCATCCAGTACTTCCTACCACCGTATCCGACATCTCACGAGTACCTGCGACTTTCAGGTTCAGGACCATACGGCTGCACAGCGCCGAGCCGACCGCCATCATCGGGTCCCAGGCAATACGAAGCGTGTCCTGCGCACAGTATCAGCGCCAATGAGCTCCGAGTCCGGTGTGGGAAGAACATGAAACGCACGCGCGTGATTGGTAGCTGGATAAATACGTTCACGAAAGTCGCTGCCCACATCCTGCGATCATCCATTGTCAGCAATAGAACACCGTGACAGTCGACTCCAACTCACACGATGAAGTACATAGCAGAATCAAACGCCATCACTTTGTATATGTTGGCGTTAGATTTCGAACCACCCATGACTCCGAGTCGAGACGTGGACGACGCGTGATTAAAGAGTTTCCACACTGCAAGCCCGAACGCGAGCATGTCGAACACAAGTGCCGGAATGCTGTCACGGGCCGCTCGGTAAGCACGCATGGATGGGGGCTCAGAACTCACAAAGGCGTCCAGATCAAGGGGATGTCGACTGTGCTGTGACAAACCTTCAGTCCGAAGGGGAGTTCCGCCACAACTATGCGCCAGTCAGACGACGTAGAGTTAAATTTTGGCTAGGGAGAGGCGCACCTTTATCGGGTAGTAGGGCGAGGGTGGCGAGAGTAATAACACCCGTATTCGCCATAGCCCATGCGACGACGATCCCAATGTTGATCAGGCGATTCGATTGGAATAACGCCCGGACGCGGTAGGTTACGATGGCCGACGCGCATAACCATTGCGCTGCAACTACGCGGAATCGTGAGGTTGATTGAGTGCTGCGTTGGAAGGTGACATACTTTGGGCGGAAAGGGAGATGTGCAACCATCCATCGCCTGAAATAAGCGTCAGTGCTATGTATTATCGTATCGCTGCATCTGGAAGAACTGACAGCTGTTTCATAGTCAGGTCTTGCGAGGTAACGCTGTTCTTGTGTCTAGAACTACTCACTACTTAGAAAGCGTCAGAAGTCCGTAAAACTGAACGACAATGAGCACTTACTGCGTCCGTCAGAAGGTGCGGAGGAAGCAAGAAACCTTAAGAGTTAGCATCAGATCTCTCCCATACCACCTTTGTGACGGTTGATGCGCACTAGCAACATTGAACGCCGTCATTAGGATCGCTCCGTATCGGTTCTTTAAGGTAAGGATTCGTCAGTCACGAGATCTGAGTTATTCTTGATCAAACATACCAGATAGAAAAGGGCTTGAAGAAGATTGACTCGTCGTTTCTATAGAATGTGCCGGGGTGAAGCTAGTTAGCGAGGTTGTCCCAGTCGAAGACGGCGCGACGCGGCTCACCCATATCGTTTGGCGCTATAATAGAAAGTGACGCGCAGCTCAATCACACGAAATAGACTTCAAGTTGGTAGACGTACCTCATCTTCGACCGTAAGACACCAATCCCATAAAAGGATCGTCAGCGCAGAACCTGTGTGAGGATCAGCATACCCAGAGTTGTCGGCATGTGCAAGTCCTGGACGCACAGAAGATATACTTCGAGATCTGGAGGTCTCCCAGACCGACGATAAGTGGCGCAATTGCGGCTTGCAGCTGGGCTTCGGGATCCATTACTCGGCGACGGGAAGGGAGGAGAAAGAGAGCCAAACGGGCGACCCAAGAACAATTGCGCCTTTAATCAAGAACAGCTGCGCATTCACCCACGCCGCTAGAGTTCTTGAGTATTCCGCCATGAGATATAATGATATTGTGGACCTTATTCGGGACATCCGGGATCTGGTTCTTGAACGGGTCCGAAGGGTTTTCGCGTTCGAGACGCGCTTAACACCCACTTGGCTGCTGTCAACCTGCTGTCCTGGGGGTTTGACAGCAGTCTAGTCACTGCGATCAGCAACGCGGCATGGACACAAGAAGGCTCGTCATGAGAGAGAGCTCTTCTGTGAGGACCTTGACGCGCGCATGACATGGGAGTCCGCCTGCCTTCCGCATAGCGCGCTACCTTCTACGCAGTCTCATGCTCCGTCGATACGGGTTATCGTGACTTCCAGGCGAGATTTATCGGGGTGGTTGGACGTTGGATGACGGCAGGAGAATTTTTCCGTGCACAAAGCGGTCGCTGAGGAATGTAAATATGGCAACTGTACGCATCGCCATAAAGCCTTCAGTCTATGTGATGACCATGTCGATGCGCGCGAGGAATGACTGGATTCTGCACGAGGGATGTCGAAGGCAAGCTGGACGAGCGAGAGCGCTCCGCCGGCCAACAATTGCAGCCGATAAGAGCGGATCCTATTCTCTAGGTTTCTTCCGGCTTACCAGGCAACATGTACTGGTAGACCCGCTGCAGCCTGCAGGTGAGGATATAAACCCACTGGCGGCCCGTATCCCGCACCTTAGCGCTCATGCACTCATGTCTCGGCATCAGCGCTCATTACCATCGATATTGGCGGATTTGGGGTGATTCTCAGGTACAGTACACGTGAACCTGCGCATCGTCGCCTCCTCCTCTGTCGTGTGCGAGTTATAAGGCGGGCTTGGCATTGACTCATGTGTTGGAAACGTATATATTGAAGCTCTTTCTGCGGCGACCGCTCTTGTTCAGGATTTTACTCCGTCATGCTGCCACTTTTCCTCACTGCTGCTGCCTTGACCATCGCGCTCGCACTTGCAGAAACGCGGAATCTGCAGCTCATGTCGTGGAATATCTGCGGCTCGCAGGACGAGGACTGGGGCTGCGCCAAGTTCGGCACTACGGCGGACAAGATCGGGGTAGTCAAGTACCACGTCGAAGAGAATTTCGTGAACGCTGCGCTCCTTCAAGAGATCTGCGAGAACGACCTCACTGCTCTCGTCGACGGTCTTGGATCCGGCTGGAGCGCAGCGTTCAGGCCGTACCAGTGGTCACAGGACGGCGTTCTCTCGAACAACAAGTGCGGCAATGGACGCACCGACAGAATCGGCACAGCGATCGTCGTACATGCGGGCTATACGGCCGCGCAGCTGTATAACACGACCCAGCCCTGGCGCGGCCAGAACCGACCGTTCCACTGCGTCACCGCGACGTGGTGGGGGACGCGCCTCTGTGTCGTGCATCTCACGCCCGCGCACGGCAATACGAACCCGGACAACTACGATTGGGAGTACGCCGACGATCAGATGAAGGAGATCAAAGCCGTTGTCGACGGTTATCCGAAAGTTGCGTTCGGCGGAGACTTCAACGTTCAGCCTCCATACTTCGCGGGCAACCAGAGGGCTTGGCTGTGGCCGAGTGGCTTCTATTCGACAGGGCCGGGTGTCGCTGGATATAGCGACTGCGACCAGGGCCTGGATCGCGACACGCACGACGGCGGGTACAAGATTGACTTCGTCTTCAGTAAGATGGAGAAACGTTGGTGTGCTGTGGGAGCTTCAGCGTACTCCGACCATCACGTTCTTATCTACAGTTTAGCTATTACTGTGTAAGCTGGTAGTTACTACTGCGAAGGATATGTAGGACGTACGTGGCTGGCGTCGAAGCACAATGCAAATGAACGAGACCTTCGTAATCCTGAAGCTAGTATGAGGCCGATGCTTGAGATAGTGAAGTGTACTTTGTTGCAGAAAAGCGGCTCGAGACAAGAGGGAAATGTTCAGCACATCCCTTAGTTGCATATATCGAAGCCCTTCAGCGCCATCGCGCGCGGATATCGCCATGTCCGGGATGTTGACTGAGCGTCATACAGAGACGCCAAAGACATTCCTTCGATACCTTTCAGCCAGTAATATGTGCGCGGTAAATAAGCGTGTCCCGCAGCATTGATGTTTTGCTTGTACGTCTGCCTCGGTAGCGCTTGAGACCCGCTCCGTGAACGCACTGGCCAAGCGACACTCACCTGAGTAATCCGTGTGGCAGACGGCGTCTGTCGCGTCAATGCAGCCGAACATCGCTGTGCGGCTATAAGAGGTTGCGAGTTAGCACTGCGGCAATGCTCGTCATGGCGCACCTTCCTCCCGGGACATTCCAACCAACGTCCAAGGAGCTCGTCCCCACTCTACGTCCTCTCGACGACCGATCAGAAGACGCGATTATCGCTCATATCCTCTCCCACCGTTTAGTCACTCGCCAGAAGAACATATGGGCGTTCTGGGACAATGGATGGGAGGCAATGCGGCCGTGGACGAGACGCAATGTCCTTGACTGGGTTCGACGACTCGGGCCTGACTGGGACGTGCGCGTTCTGGACAGGGTCGAAGGGTCGCCACGTAATATAGCGCACTTCGTGGACGTGGAGATGCTGCCGGAGACGTTTTGGCGAATGGAGGGTCGGAATGCGGGACAGCGTGTCTCGAATATGGCCCGGGTCTTGCTACTGTACATTCACGGCGGTGTCTGGTAAGCTCGGGGGAGAGGCGCCGTGTCGTGTCTGTATGCAGATCCTGACTATAACTCCCATAGGCTGGATGTCGGCGGCATCCTAACACGAAGTCTGGATGACTTGTGGGATAGGATCGCCGACCCGGAGGATCCAACCGAGTTCATTGGAATGTCCAGCCGCTTGAACGACAAGGTCTTAGAAGACCGCCCGCTAGGCAATACGGTCCTCGCGACAGCAAAGGGAAACCAGTTCGCAGGACTCTGGCATGCCGTCTACGCAGAGATGTTCAAGGACCGTACGACGTCGCGCGACATCCGCCTGCACCCCCTCGTTGCGCACCTTGTTCCGTACGAACTTCCGGAAGGGTTTCCTATCGACATCAGCGTAGAGGATATGGGCGACTACCTTGGACATTTCCACGCCGCGGGTCGTCTCTTCGCGCTGATCGATCCAAGCATTGGCTGGGACGGTCCCGAGTTCTTCAGCAAGCACCTGAAGCTGATCAACGCGGACGAGATATTCAGGCATAATCTGTTGACCTCCTTCGACGGCGAGCGTCAGTCTACGCTCCTTGCGCTGCCGCGCGTCGAACCCGTCGACTGCGGGGAGCCAGAGCAAGCGGCAGCGGAGGAGTTCGTCGAGACATGCCTTGCGCAGAGCCTATGCATCAAGTTGAGTCAAGGCATCTACCCTCGCCCAGTCCAGCTTGCAACGCTGTGGGATCGTCCCGAGAACGAAGGTGCAGATATTGTGCCCGGCACGTGGGTCGAGTACCTTCGCTGGGCGAGCGTGCACCTCGAGCAGGCACGCGACCTCAGGTTATTATCTGAAGAGCAGATGGCAAGGCGGCGGCCAAAACGCGCGTGGAGGGCAGGACTGCTCGATATTGTAGATAGCGCAACTGCCCAGGTCGATCTTCGAGGCCCGTTGATGCAGAGTTTGTAGACGTAGAGGTGCTCCATGCCAAAGGCGAGGAAATTCGTAGCCTAGACTTGCACGGCAATTGCAGCCATGGCCATGAGAGCCACGTCCACGTGACGGGAGAAAGAGGGAAAGACCCGATGAAAATTCCAAGTCCGGTTTGCGCCTTGGTTCCGGTCCTTTCACAGAGCCCACCCTCGGCCACGTCTCCTCATCTTATCGCGCGCTCAGACCCAGTACAAGCTCTCCAATAATCATCAATGATTGTTGGTGGTAGTAGTATGGTGAGCGGCAAAAGCACTGTTGCGACTCGCGAACTATTGATCCGGTTGACTTTTCTACAGCAATTGCCTTACATCACAAATCCTACATCCATCCTTAGCCCTCATTCTCAAGAGCTGGCATAGGGTTAGACCGTCCGGAATAGGGCAGGGACTGCCCTTGGTCATTATACGTCGCCGTCCGCTCGGTGCTCCCCGTTTTTTTCATGCTCTCCATCTTGAACGACCACCCCGTACTTCCCACCGCTGTATCGGACACGTGACGACTGCCCTCGACCCTTAGATTCAGCACCATGCGACCGCACATTGTCGATCCCAAGGCCATCAGCATTGGGTCCCACGCGATGCGCAATGTATCCTGTCAGTGACGGTCAACTCCATGTCTCGAGTGCCTAGGCCAGCGCACTCCCAAGCACGCACCCGAGAAAACGGCAGCTGAAGGCATACGTTAACGAGGGTCGCGGCCCACATTCTGCGTATTTGACGTCAGATTACTTAGACGCTCCGTTCAGGAACATGGACAGAAGGGACTTACACGACGAAATAAAGTGCAGAGTCAAACGCCATGACACTGTAAACGCGTCTGTTTGTGCTGGATTGTGGAAGTGCTCGAGACGTCGACGATGCGTGACTGAAGAGTTTCCATACTGCCAGGGCGAAGGCGAGCATGTCGTAAACAAGGCCCGGTAAACTGCATCTCTGTGAGCACCCCCGCCTCTTCTGTAGCACAGGGCTAGTGCTTACAAAGGTGTGAAGATCAGCGGCAAATGGACGTTACTGTGACATGCCTTCAGACCGAACGGAAGATCGGCCACCACTACCAGTGAGTCGTGTGAGGCGACATCACGACGATTCACATGTTCGGCGTCGCGCACCTTTGTCAGGCAGCAGACTGACGATGGTGAGAACGAGTACGCTGACGTTCGCGAGTGCCCAAGCGACGACAATTCCAATCTTTATGACACGATTCGACTGGTAGAGCGCCTGCACCCGATATGTCACAATGGCCGACGAGACAAACCATTGTGCTGCAGCTGGAACGGCCCAGCGTTAGTGAGCTCCTCAAGTCTTATGTGCTTAAAGATCTCTCTGGGAGAGGTGCGCACCTTGAGCAGAAAGCGAGATGTGGAGCCATCCTTCGCCTAAACGCATATCAGTACCAGCGTTGGTCTGTCAGCCTAAAAGCACTCACAACTGTGCCAAACTCAGGGTTTCCTCAACTAACAGCATCTTGAGAATACTCACAACTGAGCAGTGGCGACGATTGCATCAGCCTGTATCAGAGTGCGAGCAGAGAGAGACGTACTGCATCCGTCAGGAGGTGGGGTGGAAGGTGAAAGCCTTCAGTTTCCATATTGCATCAGTCGCAAGCGAGACAACGGACGTAACTTCGTTGCGTACTGATGACATTGAAGAGGGTGAAGGCAATGGTAGCATATCGGTTCTGTAGAGCTAGTCCGTCAATTTGCCACGACTTACGGTGAACGCACATACGAGGTAAAAGAGAACTGGAAGCAAGTTGGCTCGTCGTCTCTGTCAACAGCCGGTGAGCAAGTCAGGGGTCCGCTAAAAGCGTGCGCCTTCCTCACCCAGAATGTTTGGCGCTGGAGATGCGAAGGGATGTCAGTCGGGGACGCCGGTGCAAGAAGGTAGCGTTGGGGACCTACTTCCTGCTCGACCGTAAGGCACCACTCCCATGCAAGAATTGTCAGCGCGGAGCCTACACAGAAGGGGATATCACTATGAAGCGCAGTACGATGATCCTGAATCTGAGCCCCACCGTAAATGTACTTCGAGATCTGCAAGTCGCCTAGACCGACAGCGAGCTCAGAGAGCGCGGCCTGAAGCGCCTCGGGATCCATTTTCCCGGAGCGGGGGTGGACGGACTCAGCTGCGCCCCGCTGCAGTGCAGATCTTATGTGGTCTTGTGGGGAACCCCGGAGAAGACGGATCGAGGGTGCGCATGCGCGTCCGGCTGCATTCGTCCGCAACTGTTCCTGACTTCGGGCTGCTGTCCGGCATCGTCATGATGTGACCGAATGCGGGGACTTGGGATGAACAGCTGCGAACTTGACGCTCTCGGACTTCGAAAAGGCGCTGTTGCTAGCGCTGTGTCGTTCTGTCGATCTAGAATGCGATCGCAGAGCCATCCAGGGCATAGGCATTCATTCGGACCACATAAACTGCACGTAAACCTGACCTGAGCGGCAAGAACTAGACGATGGTATAGGTCTAGAGAGAGAGAGGGAGAGGCGATCTTCCCAGCCCAGATACCCTGGACCCCTCCCACCCCCCACCCTCAGTTGGTCGGCAACCTTGGGAGGTTATGGGAGAAGGGCAGTGACTGTCGTCTGAAGAGTGTGAATTACCATGGAGTAGCAGCCTATCACTGAGTAAACCGGAACATGGTCTCGACTGAAGCAAGCTGAAGCAGCGCCACCTGGGCAGTAACATAGTTCTAAATCTGTCAATGACTGGGACGATTACCGCCATGCAGGCGTCCAGGCGTGGGAAAGTTTGCAAGTAAGTACATCTATGTTGAGGCGCGAACAAAGCTGTATCTATCGTCGTCATCCTTACACACCGTGACTCGGATCTACGATACGAGTTCCCCATCGCTACACACTCCTCCGCGTAACCAACTACTTGACAGATGGATGAGGGTGCAGCACTGCTTCCCTTCCTCCCACTCACACTACGCGCGCCGCGCTATGTAGTCCCCGTGGCAGACTCTGATAGGTGATGAAACTCGATCACAGCCGCCGCGCCACAGTCGTCTATCGCTGCAGCAAACACCTCCGCGCATCTCCACCCTCGTCCTTCCACCAGCTCACCGCATCCAAGCACGACGCTCCACCTCAGGAGAACGCGCCGCAGACGCCCCCTGCGCCATGTACCAGGCGTCAAAGTCGGACTGCTCGCGCTGCTGGTCGTATAGCGAGGGGTGCAAGTACATAGGGTCGTCGAGCGCTGCCAGGGGAGCCTGGGGAAGTTGAGACTGAGCGTAGTCGGATGCGCGAGGAGTCCGGAGGTAGAAAGAGTCGGGACTGGCGACGCCTTGGATCGAATCGACATGAGCAGCGGTGGCGCCGAGCTCTTCAGCACAACGATAGAGCTCGCGAGTGTGTTGCGCTGCGGTCGCAGCTAGTTCGAGGCAAAGGTCCTCAAGCTGGCGCCAGCCAGTGCTGCAGAGGATGTCGGGACGGTCGCGTGGAATGATCTCCGATAGCGCAAGCCGACGGTCGCGGACGGCCTGGAGTGCGGCAACTGATACGAAACCCCATTCATACAATGGCTGGGACGGAATAATTGGCTGATGGAAGGAGGAAGTCGTAGGGTTGCCGCTAAAGAGCAGCGAGTTGGAGGGTGGGTATCCGGCCGCCTCGCGCTGGCGCTGCTTGAAGAGACGATGGCGGCTGAGCATCTCCTGGACGGCGCGTTCGGCGGACAGGTCGCTGCCAGAACCGTAGACTTGTTGAGGGCTCTGTACGCGCGAGCGTGAGTTACGCTGCCGATTATGTTCGGCGCGTGAGTACTCACGGCGACGTAAGCACCTCCACGCGGACCGGCCGTAGTGGAAGAATAGACAGACTGGTGACTGGGGTAGCTGCTGCGCTGCATGCTCGCGGGGCAAAAACACTTCAAGATCGTGTGCTACACCCCGCCATCGTCGGCGCGATTTTATATCTGAAGCCCAATGCGCGCAAAGCGTCGTCGTGGTCGGGCGGTCGGTGGCCTCCAATAGGAGTCCGTGCGCGCCACAGGCACTCCCATGACTAGTACTCGCCCGTCGCAAGGAATCCGGTCGGTGGTATGGGAAGTGAAGCGCATCATGACAGGTCCAAGCGCAAGTGTAACAGCCCTGTCGACCTTTTATCACAGCAACGACCAGGATAAGAAAGCGCCTTAGTGGATAACCGAGGAAGGGCGTTTGAACCCAGTCTGTTCATCGTGAGCAACAGTCTCGGGCAGTCAACAAGATATCAAGTTGAAGGAGTCCTGTCAACGGAGCGTGACCGAAAGCGCCAGCGACCACATCGTAGCGAAGGCGATGAAGCCGCTTTGAAGAAGTCCCGTTAGTTGCGGGCATAGAGCGAGCTGACAGTATTGGGTGGCAAAGAGGGCACCAGTGGTGCCGCGGTGGGATGGTGAGGGGTGGAAGCAGAGACGGCCGCGGTATCGTCCGAATACTCCTGCGCTGATATCCCGGGCAGCAAAAGATTCGCAGGGCGGAGTGCCTGGTTAGGATCGACAGTTCGTACGAGCGACAGTGACCTCTTGACTGTTGACGGGAGGGCAGCAAGAGAATCGAGAGTTTCTGGTATTCGTTTCGAGAGGTAGCAACTACAGAGCAACACAAACGTTAGGTAGGTACTGCGGGAAAATCATGGTGCAACGGGACGAGATATGTGCTTGGGAGACAGGCGAGAGAGAGAGGGAAACCGGATACGTTCATTTCACATGGGCGTGGTTGGGCGTCGAGCAGAAAACAATCACATGTGGAGTGCGCACAGATGCTTTATCTGTGGCGCCGGTGGCACTGGCTAAGTCTCGTCTCAATCCGTACCCTGGGACGACTTGAACGCCGCCTACATCGACTGTCAGCAAGGGCTTGCAAGTGAACAGATGGAGAAGAAGGACGCACCTTGATTCCATCTGCATATCGCTCCTCGATCTTGCGTCTCTGCAACTTCTGCGCCGCCGTCAACATCCCGTTCTGCGGCGTCCATTCCTCGTGTACGAGGACGGTGGTGGTGAGCGACTCCATCGGCTTGAAGCCCACGCTCTTCCCCGCCTTGTTGCACTCGCGCGCAACGAGATCCTGCGCTTCCTTGAGCTTACACAGCTCCTCCAGATCCTTGCCGTCCGCCTTGTCCCCAAGCGCCAAGCGCAAGTTCGCCTCGTGCGGGAACACGACCGCGATCGGCTGGCGCACGTCGCTGTTCGCGACTACGGCGATGTTGTTCACGACGTTGGCGCTCTTGTACGTCGACTCGAGCCGCTCGAGCGCGATGTACTCGCCGCCGGACAACTTGACGAGGTTCTTGATACGGTCGATGATGCTCAGCGTGCCGTCCGCGTTCCACTGGCCGACGTCACCCGTATGCAGCCAGCCGCCCTTCTCTGCCGGCTCGAAGATGCTCGGGTCGTTGTTCAAGTCGTCGCGCTTGTAGTAACCCTTCGTGACGGCCGGGCCGCGGATGAGGATCTCGCCCTGCGGCAGCTTGTTCGTCGACTTGTATCCGGCGTCCGGAACGTCGACGAGCTTGAT
>KV426051.1:0-11344 GCA_001632375.1 Exidia glandulosa HHB12029 | reverse complement strand
CCGCCCAGAGCGACGTGCTCTTGAAGCAAGACCGCGTTGTGCGCCGGGAAATGGCCAGCACCGCTCCATATACAGCGCATGCTTACGACCACCATTCCCGGCAACAGCAAATGCGTGAAATTCTCTCCAGCGCTCGACGAGCTCGACGCTGCGTCGGACGGTGTCGCACACGAGCCTTGGCAGTGCCTGGCCTAAACCCTACCCCGCACTATCTGAGACTTCCCCAGTCCCCACATGAACGTCTTGGCCTGCCCCGTGGGCAAGGCATGGCGAGCTTACGCGGTCGCGACTCCAGGCAAAGGTTGCGTGCCCGCGGACCGATGCAATGACGCGTTGGCTGCGACACGCTGACTCGGCGTGGCTGACAGGGGGTCTTTCGTCCTCCCGTGCCTCCGCCCGCCGTCGTCGCCGTCGCGGGCAGCACCCAGCGCACACGATCATCGCATGTGATATGACGAGCACGCGCCATCTTCAATCACTGTTGCTTGCTTGCAACTGAATGGCAGCGAGCACGCGCACGGACTTGCGCACGTAGATCTCCGAGTGCGAGGTCATGCTGTGCATGCCCGGATCAGGCTGGGATTCCGAAATGGGCGGCTGAGCAGGGGCGTCGAAGGAAGGGTCAAGACGGCGCCGACGCAGGCTCATTTCGTCTGGGGAGGACGAATGCTTCAGTAGCGAATGCGAAACTCATGTGCAGAAGGGACATAAATTGGGAGCGAATAAATATGGGGATGGCGATACGTGAAATGCACCCATTGCGAAGGATAGTAGATGGGACGGGAATTGGTCAGAGACAATAACACGTCGCGAGTCATTCGAGCAGGACGCAGCAAATCTCGACGAGCGGTAGTAGATCAAAAAGTGGAGGAGCCAACGCTCTGGACGAATAGTGCGCAGAGGACAGATTCCTGTTGCGCGGGATTGCAGTAAGAGCGCCGAGCAAACACACGACCCACGTCAGTCGCATTGTGCAGACTGCGTTATAACAGAAGTAGGTCGATATCGCGGAAAGTGCGGGCGGGAACGCCTGGTGCCGTCGGGTCGAGCACGCAAGATGAAGGCAGCCCAGAACGCGTATGTGACAGTGTTCAATTGGTGACCTCTGTCGCAGCCAGCAGCCCAGAAATGCGCCACCGACGACGACACAGACTGCCTTCGTGGAGCCAAGTCAACCGCCACACGACACCCAGCGCATAAAGAGCTATACTACGCGATATTTGAAGAATATGACGGCCGACGCGAGCCGTGATACTCAAGAGGGCACGAAAAAGTAGGTGACACCGTGTCAGACCGTGACGGCGCAGAACAACTTCAGACGCGTGACAAGTCGGGCGCAATGCGACAGCGGTGCGGTTGTGGTGAAGCGAGTCGGCGAGGTGATGTAGGCCACGAATGCCATGCAGTACCCAGCCCGACTGACAGGCTGCCCGAGGGCGCCACAGTCTGTGCGCGACATATAGCGCCTTAAAAGCCATGCTGTGCAGCAGATACGCAGTAGAAGCTGTAGAGGATGCCTATGACGGTGTATGACGGCCGCGGCGAGCTGTGACGACCAAGGCGCGTGCCGGAAAAGGTTGGTGATGTCGCTCAAGAGCGAGCCAGACGACACAGAACGAAATAGAACGCCTTCAGACGCGTAGACAAGTCGAGCGCGACGCTGCTCTGTGGTGAAGTGAATCGGCGAGGTGATGGGAGCGGAAAGAGGAGCAGACGCGTCTTCCGCGTTGTTTCCGGATCTGCTTCACGTGATCGTGACGCGCATACAGTCCCCTCCAAGTCGAATATCGTTGTATTGAGACGCAGCAACGATCTTGATCTTGGCCCATAGCTGAGCGCATTGACTCCTTGAGTAACTGTCAGATATATAACGAGGCGAACCGTCTTCAAGTTCTTTAAGTCCGAGTCTCCTCAGTGCGCCTTTCCCGGCCAAAAGCATGAAGCGGAACCCTTCTCCATTTTGTCATCTCACGCGCCCGAACAACTACATAAGTTACATGCCCCACGGCCCCGCAAAGTAAGTACTGGCAGCGCAACTACACGACGCCCGAATCCGAATCCTGGCCCGCAGGCTTCGAATTCGGATCCTGCGCCTGCGCCTCGTCCTGCGAGTCGTCAAGCAGCACAAACACATACCGATACGGCTCAACCAGCTCAACCGGCGTCCCCACAACCTTCCTCGTCCCCAATATCTTCGCCTTCCCACAATTCTCGCCCTCGCCCTCGCACGGGTCGTACGTGGACTCGCCCTCGTCCTCCTCATCGTCCTTGCCACCGTTGCGCGGAGGAGTCGGTAACGGCAGGTAGTCCGTGACGGTCGTGCTGGCGGTCGCGGTGGTGCTTGCCAAGGTCGTGAGGGTCGAGTCGGAGGTGTACATAGTGTTCACTGCGACGCCGTTGACCTCGTTGTCGATGAGAGTGGTAGGAAGAGCGCCGGCAGTCGTTACAGTCTCCGTCGTCGGGTCCATCGATACTGAGGCGACGCCGGCATCGACCCGGAGAGCAGTGGCAGAAGACTTCGCCGAGACCATGTCCGTCGTGGTCGGAGCGACGTCCTCCACGCGCGCAGGAGCGGACCGGACAGATGTAGATGCTGAAGCCCAAGACGAGACCGACGACACGGCTTCGGCGGCGGAAACAGTGGTAACGGGCGCAGGTATAGCGAGCCCGCGCTTCGTGGGCTTTGCGGTAGTCGTAGTCGTCGCCGTGGCCGTAACCGTTGTCGTCGCGTTGCCAGAACCCGACGGCGCCGCAGCCGCGTGCGTGTCGACCATGAGCGGCGAGACGAACGACATCTCAGGGTCAAGCGCGAACTGCTGACTCGCGTCCTCCGGATCACACGGCACGAGCGCAAGAGGCGGGTGCTGGTCGTCCGTGTCTCCGAGGCTCGCAGACACGCACAGACATCCAGCGCCAGCGCCAGAGCCGGTGGGGTACGCGAACATGACGGGCACCGTGCCGTTCGCCGTCGGGTCCGGAGGGCCCTCGGTGATCATGAGTAGCGTGGAGTACGAGGCGCTCGCCGCGTTCAGGAGGAAGGATGGCGGCGTGGCGTCCGTGGGCTTGGAGAGCATGAGGTTCGCGAGCGGGGCTGGGGTTTCGGGCTGCACAGTCGTGGGCGTCACGATTGAGAGGTACCCCTGGGCAGATAAATGAATCAGATACACGCGATGGAAACTTTCATAGGAGAACGTACAGCAGCAGCGCTCCCAAGACTTGAACACGACGCGGTCGTAGCGCGCTTGTTGTGGCTCGACGCGTGCTTCGTCCCAACGTATTGAAGCGGATGGCCTTTGGACTTGGACGCCTTGAACTGTATGACAGAGGCCGTTGTCAGCCGAAGCTCGTCGAAGGGAAGAAATACAAGCACGTACGAGAGGGGTGTCGTGCGCGTCTTCACCTCGCCCCGCAAGCATAGCCTGCGACGAGCCATCCTGGTTGGAATAGGGGTTCGGCCCAGCTTGCCTCGAGCGCGAGCGTCTCTTCGTGTCAGACGCGGACGAGTTCTTGTTATGCTTCGACGACCTCTTGACTCTAGGAGGGAGGGGAATCGTGATGGGCTTCTTCGTTGCGTGGCGCGAGGAGAGCGATGACGAAGACGAAGCGTGTGGGCGCGGGTGAGCGACAGCGAGAGTCGAGAGTGCGAGCAACGACGAGACGGGAACGAGGACCATGGCTTCGAGCTTGGATGAAAAGGAGTCAGGGGGACCAACAGCGGCGAGCTGCAAACGTACGATGATGGGATTGGATGTAGGAAGAAGAGACAGGAAACGAGGTGAAGCTAGGCCTGCAAGCTGCGAGTTGGTTAGAGCGGGGAGAAGTTGTTCGAGCTCGACCGCCTGGGTTCGAGTTGGTAGGAGGGAGGGTTCGAAAAGGCGGAGTCTGGCGCGTTGGGGGCATTAAGTACGAGGGGTCCATTCAGGAGGTCAAGATCGACAGTGCTCGGCAGCGACAACACGACCTCGAATAACATCCAAGCCGAAAGACCAACATGCAAGTAATGCAATATGGCAACGAAAATTTCCAACCGTAGAGTACCATGCCCCGCGTTCAATAGTGGTAATGATGACGGAGAGCAAGGATTTTAGACGCTATCTGACCAGTATTGCTTCACGAAGAAGCAGGGAACCTAGTAGTCGAGCGCATTTCACAGTCGGTATGACAGAAGACGTCTTCGTATTGACGCGTGAAGATTGTGGTACCCTATGCGGATTTCACTGCTAAGGAGGAAGACAAGAGGAGCGGCGGCTTCGTCCGACTGAACTCAATCAGCTAAAGCAGTTCGACGACTACAGCTTTCGCATCAGTTTGATGAGGATCAGAAAACGGGAAGCTAGCATTCGTATTCGAGAACATTACAATTATGCTACTGCAGGTCTATGAACCAAAGGACCTCGAACAGCGACATGATCCGCCCCGTCTCCGGCAACTGTCGAGCACACTGCACAAAAGGGGAACCTCGAAGGCATTCAAGGCCTTCGTCTCCTCCTCATCGCGCGCCGCCAGCCGCTCCAACGCGCAACACCTCCAACCAGCCCAGCCCATCACCTCCTCCCATACCACCGCCACCGCAGCTCCGCCTCATCCAAGTACTCCGCCTGCCTCTCAAGCCCCTCCACGACCCTCCGACCACCATATGTAGTGTGTAATGGGCGTGGATAGTGAACGCGCTCCGGCTCGACACACAGCACGTTGAAGAACGGGTGGAAGTACATCGGGTCGTGGTGTGCTGCCAGTGGAGAGTCGTTCGCCGTGTGATGGTGATGAGCAATGCCGGTGGACTCTGGGCTTTCGCACAGGTCACGAGCGTACGTAGGACTCGGTGTGGTAAGTGCGGGCGCGTCTGGAGGACTGACAGGCGAGGCACGCGCATACTCTGGCGTCGCAGGCCCAGGGTACATAGGCGACACGTCGTTGGCGATCTGATGCAACACCGCAGCCTCCGCACAAAGCGCCTGCACGCGCACCCAACACTCATACCGCTGCTCCTCCGAGCCATAATAGAACGCCGCGCCCTCCGTCTGAATCGCCACGAGCTCCAAGCAGAGCTGCGCGAGCTGCCGCCAGCCGGCACTGCTCAGCTCGTCGTCGAACAAGGGGATGATGTCCGCGAGCTCGCGCGCGCCGATGCGGACGGATTGGAGAAGCTCGGCGGGGACGAGGCCGTGGCCGTTCAGTGTGGACCAGGGCGTGGTGGGACGCGGTTGGGGTTGGGGTTGGGGCGGGTGACGGACGATGTAGGACGGGTTGGCAAAGAGCGAGTCGGTCGACGAGGAGCTGTGGTACTCGTAGTCGCGCGGCTTGTTCTGCGTGTGGTCGTGCTCGAGCCCGGCGCTAGCATCCACAAGACGAGCATGAAACTCCTACACACGCGAGGAATATGAGCTACACCGCGACACAAAACACAAGACACCAACACTAACCGAGACGTAGCTGCCTTCATCAGAACGAGAGCTGTCATAGGCGAATGGCGACTCGAGCGGGGAAGAGTAGCTGTGCATGCTGGCAGGTCAAGGATTGAGTTGTGTCGACCAGCAAGCCCCATCGTGTGCGGCCTTTTGTACCAAAAGCGCGAAAGCGTAAAGCGCAGGATCGTGGTCGTAGAAGCGTACAATTGTGCGGTCGATGGTTCCCTGAAGCGCATCAGGTCCAAGCGCAAAGCGTTCCATCAGCGTCGTCACCTACCACAGCGAAGTTCCTGGTGGTATAGGCCGTGGAATATAGGCTCCGTCGCGCGTTCCACCCGACGCGAGGCGGTGCGTAGACTTCAGACACGCGTTCCTGGCGCGTTCCATGTTTTCTGTGAATACTGCACCACGTCTTGCGGGGTGACAGCGAGCGTCGAAAGTATATTACGCATTCCAAAGCCATGGTATGACTGCACGGGACTTGAGGCGCGCTGCAGAGCCCGAATACGGCTTCAGCATCGCCCAAGAGTTGGCGAATGCGCACGCGTGGCGATGGCTGTGCATAGTACCGCAATTTTCCATCATCTTAGCGGCCACAGTCAGTCTGTACAGAGACAGGTTGGGGAGATGAGTTTGCCGGACGGCTGTGACGACGTGAGGGTGAACCACGTGATGATGGTCGAGAGCAAGACGCGAGTCCAACTCCGCCTCCGTTCCGAGTTGCCGCGTTCCCATTGCCGAGAACGTGTAGGCCAGATTGTCGCCCCAGGCAATTCATTGCAAATTAACGTGAGTTGCTGACGTATGCGTCCAATGAAGAGCGAGTCATCTAATGTGGACCGTGGTACAAGCACAAGACCAGCCACCTCTGTCCATCCAGAGTGCCGAACGCATTCGTAAGGCTCAGACGGCTTCCTGTCACCGGAACACTGGTCAGTAACTCGGAATACCGACTCTTCCTGCTGTGCTGAGAGTGCGGGGATCTCAAGCCTTTGACAGCGGCATTGGAGACGCGTGTCCCTCAAACTTGCTGTATGTATAGCGCCCATGACAGTCTGCATCTGACGATGGTATCGAGTTTGCGTCAGTTCATTGTCACGATGCCGCCTTGACGAGCGTCCGTGCCGAACTACAGCTCCTACACAGTATAAAGACTCGAACTCGAGTCTGTGCTCTTTATCTCAGCCTCAGAGTTCTACAGTACCATGCCTCGTACCATTTTTGTTACTGGCGCATCGCGGTGAGACCTAGCACCTTGCCACTGGGATAGAGCTGATGTCTATGTGCGGTCTCAGCGGAATCGGACTCGCTACGACAGAGCTCATACTCGCCGAGGGATCCACTGTCATTGCGCTTCAGCGTACTATCACTCCCGCTTTGGAGACCCTCGCCGCAAAGTACCCTGCCACCCTCCACATCGTCAAAGGCGACATGTCAGTGTCCCTTCCAGCTCTCACTCAGTATTCTGAACGACTTGCAGAGCCAAGGCCGAGGACGTCTCAACCGCTCTATCCCTCACCGAAACTCTCAACGGCGTCGTACTCAACGCCGCACTAGTTCTTCCGTACGGCGCGATCGCCACTATCCCACTCGACGGCTTCCGCGACATCTTCGAAGTCAACGTCTTCGCCACCGTACAGTTCCTTCAGCTCGCACTGCCGAAGCTGCGGAAGACGGAGGGGACGGTGGTTCTTGTGAGCTCTGCGGCGAGCGAGGCTGGTGCTAAAGGCATCGGCGCGTACGCCGCTTCGAAAGCTGCGCTGAACCAGCTGAACAGGTACGTATTCATACTTTACCTCACATTCAAAGAGTGCAGGGGAAGTGACGGATTTCTGCTTGCAGGACTCTGGCCGTTGAAGAACCAGACATCACGGCTATCGCTTTCCACCCTGGACCGGTGAGGACGGAGGTGCGCATCGTGACTGGCACGGCGATCTCTACTCATTTACTTACTACATGTAGGGCTCAGCAACAATGCAGCATGAGGGAAAAGGCCACATTGATCCAGCTTTGGCCGACGCGGTCATGGCGGTCCTCATCGAGCCCGAAGTACCTGGTCGTGCGATCCGCGACCTCGTGTTCCGCGCTGGTAAGGAGTACTCGGGCAAGTACTTGCACTACGACGATCCGCTCGTCACGTCGCTCAGCCTGTAAAGAACCATTCCATAGAGATACAAGTGGAAAGAACATGATCACATCTACGTGATGTACTTGAACGTTGGAGCTTCGTCCCCTAGTTCCTGTATCTCCTTCTCAGTCTTGTTCGTCAGGATATGATCGTCTTCCCCTCGTGCGCGTCGCGCATTCTGTCTCGTAAACCAATACTACCGCGACGCAAAGCCATCAACGTTAGTGAATAAGACCGTGACGGAAGACCTACCCAGAAGAACGTATAGACGAGCGTCGCAAAGCCTACCATCGCGAGACTGACGGCATGTCCGCGGATATAGCGCGGTTTATCGCCCGTCGCGTAGATGAACGGCGCCATAATCCCCTTCAAATTCCATCCATCCATTCAGTCACCACTAGCATCTCAAACTCCTACTCACCGAAGCATTACCGATCGTCAACTGCAACCCCGTAGCAGTCGTCCTCTTCCCATACCTCGGAAGGTTATTCGGTAACCACGCGAGCGGAATTCCAACGAGGACGTATAGACCCATGGCGACGAGGAACGTACCCGCGTAGTGCGCGGAGGAGGAGACGGGTGCTAGGAGGATGGCGTAGCCGAGGATGGAGATGAGGCCGAAGAGGGTGCAGAAGATCCCGCGGCGCTGCGTGTGGTCTGAGAGGCGCGCCATTAAGAGGTACGTTACTGCTCCCTGCCAGTGCGACATAAATTAGAACTTGAAGCGGGCGAGAACTGAAGAGAGATGGGAGACGGGAGACGTACCAGGAAGTAGCATGGGATCGTCAGCTGATCGCACTCGCATGGTCAGTTACAGTTCAGAGAAAGAAAGAAAGAAAGAGGGCTGACTACTTGAGTCACCGGCGCGCTCCACTGCCCGATCTGCTGCAAGACAGTCGGCAAGTAGTTACTGAACCCATAAAGCATCGTATCCGCCCCGAACTGCGCAAAGGCGCTAAAACCCCACCGCTCGTCAGTGAGATGGAAAGCGTACAGTACAGTTATACGCACAATCCCCAGACCTTCCAATCTTTCAGACACGCCCTAACGTCCGCCCAATGAAACTTCTGCGCGTCCAGCGTCTCGCCCTGTTGCTGCAACCTCCGCGCGTGCATGTACGTTTTCTCGTCTTCCGAGAGGAAGCGCGCGGATTCGGGGTCGTCTGGGAGGAGGAAGAATGTTGCTATGCCGAGGATGAAGGATGGGATGCCCCTGGTAGTAGTAGCGCCTGAGTAGGGGACGGAGAAGGGAGGAAGCGTGTACGTACTCGATGATGAGGATCCAACGCCATCTTAATTGCCGCTGTCAGTGGCCTACTAGAGAGAAGGGATGTAGTACTTACCCCCTCCGTCCTGCAATCCCATCCATATTCCCGATCGCAAACGCTAAAAGTCCCTAATATCCCCGTAGAGTAACATCAGCCACAGGACAAAGCACGCGAGGGACGTACACCGCACGCGCCCGCCAGCGCGGACGCCACGAAGAGGTACCCGATGCGCACAGCTAGCTCTTTCCTCGTATAGACTATTCAACAGTCAGGCAGTTAGAACGACTCAGAAGCTTAAGTGGGATGGGCGCTGACAGAAGGTTAAATAGATCGCCATGCCGGGACTACAGTTAGGAGCCGATGAGAAGGACTGAAAGAAAAAGGGGAGGGGGAGGGGTAAACTTACAAGAGCCCGGCCTCGAAGATGCCGAGGACGACGCGGAGCGCGATGAGTTGGTTGTAGGTCTGAACCAGGCCCGTGCATGTGGCGATTATGCCCCACATGGTTGTGATTACGGAGACTGACAGAGAACGATGAGCTGGGATGAGGAAGGTGTGAGGCGTGTACGTACTGTAGCGCGAGGGACGAAGTTTCTTGAGGACCTGGTGCACAGGGTATGTAATTCAGTACGAATGCAGTCAAATTGTGCGACACGTACGAGGTTGCTAGGCACTTCGAAGGCCTGATAGTCCGTGAGTGAGAGTTATGAAGACTGCGGGGAAGAAGACGGACGAGGTATGTGACGAACAGCACAGAGACCGCCTGTCCAGTACTTCTTGTAAGGCACAATTTTAAGGGCGGAGAGGTGTAATTGCGTACCGTCTGGTACATGTTGCCCTTCATGTTCAAGTCCTCCTCCATTCCGTACAGCCGCGCATTCCTATCCGTAGAGTACAATCCCGTCAGACGGAGAGCTCTTCGTCGGGGCGTGGGTACGTACCCGATATTGACCCTACGCACTCGTCACGAAGGACGTCCACGCGCGGACACCCTGAAGTACGTACCGATCGAGAAAGCTCGTGAGGTACAGCAGCATGACGATGGGTACGAGGTGCCTGTCGATCTTCGCGTCCTTCAGCATCCATCCACCAAAGTCTGCAAGCCTGCGCACCTTGCGAATGAGCCGCCGCTCGAACGCCTCGTCGTGTACGAAATGCGAGCCCTCGCCGTCCGTGCTACTCGCATGGCCCTTCTCCCCGTCCTGGTGCTTATCGCTCGCGTTATCGGCCATATGATCTTGAAATCTAAGCAAGTAACAGGTTGAACAAAGACTCAGAGCACGACGCTGCAGCTGCTTTTTACGTACCCGCGTGCGCGTGAGTCAAGGGGCAGACAGGATGCGCGAAGAAGACATGGCGTTGGGAGCAAGTGGCCGAATCCGTGTCCGTGTCGTGCGGACGGATGCAGTGCCGGGAATCCGGTGCGCGATTCCGACTTTGTTTGGATAAGATTAGATAAGATACCGCGGCACCGAAAATGAAAATGCGATGAACGAAATGCTGTACTGTACTGCCTATTTCGACGTCATGTGTCAGTGAAACAGGCTGTGAAAGATTTGCATGTCCATGTCCCCCTGAATGATGAGTCTGGCGATCTCCACGTGCGGGGAACTCAGGAATTTCAAGCGCACAGCACTTGGGCAGTGTTCGATGTCCTCGTTGTGCATGTTCCTACTGTATGTAGATTCGGAACCAAACCCCTCCGGCTGGTAGCCGGAGGGGTTTGCGGCAAAGTCCCGGATACGGAGGGCTCAGACGAAGGGCCTTCTAGCAACGTAGACATATCTAATCCCTTGGTGGTATATTGAGAATATGTTCTCTGTGGTCTATACTATGAGCTCCCGACAAGAAATTTGTGATCGAGGCTCGAAATGCGGCAGGTAAAGGCGCGGAAATGAGGGTGTTCCCAAAATCGACCCCTCTCATCCTCATCTACTTTCACGGCCTTATAATTTCTTCCCCCTCGTGCATAAGCGTCTCGACGCGTTCGTCTGTACGTATTTAACATTTCTGTGTCTCACAGCCCGTCACTAGTTCTGCGTAACCCGTGCAGGACGCCGCTCGACGTAGGCGCAACGCTTGCAACCGCACCCGCGTACGACGCGTCAATCAACGCCAACGCGTCAAGCATCGCGCACCTCCCAGTCAAGGCTTCTAGGCTGCCGCCGTAAGCTGTTGACAGTTTTAAGCATCTGCGAACTCCGTTGAGCGCGACGAGGAGCTCGGTATGCATCCAGACGGGAGCGGAAGACCGTTTGCTTCCGGTGGCCCGTTCCGCGCTCAAGCAGAGGTCTCCGATTTATAGCCAGGCAAGTCAGTAGGAACTGTCGCTGGTACTCTATTCACGTATGAGCGACCTGAGAAGACTTTTGGTGCATTATTTTTGTTGACTATTCCCTCCGTTGTGCCCTGTTGGACGGTGTTCTCAATTTCTCTGACCTCCGCATCATCGAGCAGTTTCCAGCCTCTGCGACAGGTTTACGCTTACGCAATGACTGGGAGCGCAGGGCGATGGGTCTTCTCTACCATTTTCAGTATTTC
>KV426050.1:90440-119057 GCA_001632375.1 Exidia glandulosa HHB12029 | reverse complement strand
GCATGCGACGTGCCTCGGTGTGTTGACGCGACATTGCAGGGCATGCCATCACATCCTTGCTTCCTATGCTCGTTCTCGTGTGATCGTCCCGAGAAGCTGCGCACCCACCTCCGTAGCAACAAGCACAACCTCGCTCCGGACGACGTCGACGTCCAGATGGGCCGCTCGTTCACGTACACGACTGGACTCCTCTACTTCAACAACATGGCCAAGATCCCCAGCGTTGTGGCGGATGCGAACGCGCTGGCAGACGCCATGTTGAGCTCTGACGATGGGTCTTCCTCCTCGTTGTCGGACAGCGCAGACAGGCCCGTCGACGCCGCGATAACCGGTGCAGCACTGGGCGGCAACGAGGCCTTGGATTGCGATCCTGGCGGCAACGACTCTGGCAACAGCGCTGGCCCCGGAGCACCTCACGAACCCGCGCCTGCACAGCAGCCATCCGCAACGGCTGTCGGTGCTGATCAGCAGGAGGATGCGCCCGCCTTCGACTTTGAGGACGACGGCGAGCTGACACGTCCGGCCACGCCTCCCCGCGACGCTCCCGACAGCACCAAGCGTAATGCGCGTCTGGCCTCCGCAGCCCTGACGCCACCCGCTCCTCGCGTACTCCCTAACCCGACACGGCCCTCTGCACCTATCCCGTTCTCGTTATCCGTAACTCCTGGCAGTGCACCGTCGTACTCTTCGCCTACGCTGCAAACAATGGGTGGCGCTGGCGCGGCCATTGCTAGTGGGTTTGTGATGGGTCCTCGCCCAGGTGACGGTATGTAGCATCGGTCGCTCGATACGGTGTGGCCAACCCAGCTGACGGGTAGCCACAGGGAATGCGAACCGAATGCGTGCTCTCTTCGAGGACCAGACGGACGTTGTGGTCGAACATGACAAGTGTATGTCGTCACGGTTGCCAGACTGGATACTTTATGACTCACTTTGCGTAGCCGTGAACGTGCGTCTGCGCCCAGAAAACGTGCTCTCGCAGCCCGACCCTCGGTCGCGCAACCCCCGTGACGTTCGGAAGCTCAGCAAGCTCGAGGAGGTGCACCGTATGCTCTGGGATGCGGTATACCCCATGCTGCGCTTCGAGGATGCGTGTATGAATTGCTACCCAGCGCGCGTCCCGTGCATGGGCCACACAGCGTTCTCGGGTAGCTGCCCCCGACCCGTGTATGCCAACATTCTGACGGTCACGGTTCCGCATGGCGGTGGTTGGAAGCGGTATGATCAGGTACGAGACATACGAGACCCGTGGTGGTACAATGCTCACGTGCACGCGCCAGGTTCACGGAGCGTTCACGGAGCCGCCAGCCACGGCGAAGGAGTACTGCTTCAAGTGCTGGTTCCTATTTAAGGGACTTCACCGCGACACTGTCAAGAAGGATACGCCGTGCGCGCTCCAGGACCTCCTCCCCCCTTTACTGTTCATGTTTTGGGTAAACCACAGCGCGATGATCACGTCAACCAAGTTCTTCGGTGTGGATGGGCCTGATAGCTTCGAGGGATATTGGGCGCGGCTGCGCGAGCCTGACGACGAGGGCTACCCCTGGTTTGTGCGCTATACAATCCACATCACACGCTATCTTGGTGTCACGCAGTTCCCCCTTCCCGCGCCGGCTAGCGCTTAGTGCTGTCTGTCGCGACATCTTATATACCTCATATTTATTGTGGTTCATCCCGTATACAGCCTGTCGTTTGTCGTAGTTATTCCTTCGGTTCGATTATGTATGCATCGGCTGCACTGTACTGCCGGCGAGTCAGGCAAATACAGATCACACGAATGTTACGAATGGTATATAGCTGGAAGTGAGAGGACAGTGTGCAGCAAAACTTCCTAAAGTTTGCACGGACACCCTAGTCCATGGACGCGGTGCATGATAATGGCACATGACAACAAAGAGCGACAAGAGTGCGAGGGTTGGAGACTGGGAGATGCGAGAGCCATAGACAGTCTGCGGGTCCGGAAGCCAAGACCAGAGGGGAGGCACTGAGTAGTGCTCTACGGACAGGCACGTCTGTGGACGCGTATGTCTGCAGACAGAGATGTCCTACATGACTATGCGAGTGACGAGATGGATGGTGAGGTTCCCTTAGACCAGCGTAGGACGCAGTGGTCCGCAGATAGAAAAGAGGGACATAGTGGTCTACGGATACGTGCGTCTTGGATGCATAGATTTTCGGACAAGGAAGTTCCAAGGAGTGGAGAGAGAGTGTGAAGAGAGAGGCAAAGTGGACGTGGGACGCCGGCGACCACAGACTGATACTTCTACATCAGCCAGGTCCTACAGACACTAACGTGTCAGACAGGGACGTACCTGTGCATACCTGGGCGTAGAGACGTGCCCGTCTATGTACGAGGAGCCTATGTCTTACAGTGTCATTGAGAACAGATATTAAACATTTGGGTTATGGCAAGGCGTAACGGTCTACGGTCAGGTACGTCTGCAGACGCATACGTCTGACGACGGTGATGTCCTAAACCACTCGGCCAGTGACGAGCTGCACCGTGAGGTTGCCTTGGACCAGCCCAGGACAGGGTCGTCTGCGGACGGAAATAAGAGACGTAGCAGTCTATGGACACGTATGTCCCTGGACGGTGATGTCCCAAAGGATTACACAAGTGACGAGATGGACGGACCAGCATAGAACACAGTCGTCCGCAGATGGAAGGGAGAGACACTGCGGTCCGAGGACGCGTACGTCTGCGGACACGTATGTCGCCGGACGGTGATGTCCTAAGGGATTAGATACCTGACGTGAGAGACGGGGAGGTTCCCTTAGACCAGGGTAGGACGCAGTCGTCCACGGACGGATACGTCCATGTCTAGGTCAATGAGACTGACGGAGGGAAATCTAAAAAGACGGGGCAGTCAATGGACGGAATGGTCCGTTGGCTACAGCCAACGGCCAAGGACGGGAGCGTCGAAAGACGCGGACGACACAAACCAGGTCTGCGAGGACGTACTGACGCTTGGGTCTTTGGACACAGGTGTCCATATCTCTGAAGGTGTGGACAAACTGGACGGCGCGGTCTGGATGAGACGTTGGCGGTACATGAACATGACCAGTAAGCGACAGACCCGTCCAGCGTCTGCTACTATGACGGTCCTAACTGCCCATGGCAGACGGCAACGGAGCGTGGGAAAGCGACAATTTTTTTTTGTGTGGTATACTGATAGGGATGGGGAATTTTTGGTGTTGATTGCTAAGCTCCAAAGGGGGTGTATCGGGCTGCGGGAGCAAAAAACGGGGCCGGCCGGCCCCTGGCTGGCATACTGGTAGGTGATGAGAGTGGGAGAAACCAACTGAGGAGAAAAGACGAGCACCATGTTGGCCGAAGAAAGGCCAGACGGCTCTGTTGAAGGCATCCCGCTATAGACCAAGTCCAGCCTGAGGCGTGCGTCGTGAGATGGTACTGATTAGAACGATGCAGCTCCGCGGCCGAAGTGCGGCAGCGTAGAGACTGACATCTAATACTTCAGACAACCAGAGCATAGAGCCCGAGAAAAGAGCGTTACCAGACGTCGAACACGGCATAGCGACAGATTCTCGCTTCACTCATCTACGGCAAGACGCAGTCGAACGAGCTACCGGAAAATTTTGGCTGTGACGTGATTCAGGACTCTACGAGGGCGTGAGAGGCAGACCGCTGGATGAGAACGGGCCGGACCAGACCTCGAAGTGCTATAAAGGGCGCAATATTTTCAACGAAGCGATACTGTCTCAAGAACCGCTCCCGTCATCTGCTATTAAATGCGCAACTGCAGGACTACACGAAGCTCATTGGCCCACTGAAGTGTGAATATAGCCCACGGATGATGTAGCCGGGCACCTTTACCGCAATGGCAATACCGACAAACCGAATGCAGGAGATCCTAGCGGGGAGAAACGAGAGGATAGGGTGTAGCAGTCTTGAGCTTCCGTCGGTAGCACATTACCCACAAGAACACAAGGTACATGAGAGGATCGAGCACGACGATATGTTCAGTGCGCCTGACTGTGAAATTCGTGGATAATGATGAGATGGCCTTGGCAAGCGCGTGCTGGCAAGGACACAAGACAAGGCCGTGAAAAGGGGCGAGCACGGCTGGTGCTCCATAGCAACGAAATAAGGGCGCAATACGAGCGACAGTCCAGGTACAGATAGAGCATCGGCGGGCGAGCGCGGCGCAAACGTGTCAGCAAGCAGGCTGGAATTTGGACGACGAGCAGCGCACTGTGATAAGACGTGCTGGATTCCGAGTAGGTGATCTGCTACGTAATATGGCCTGAATCGCGCGAGTCCAGCTGGTGCAAACGGGCTGCAGACGCCGCTGCAGTTCGAAGGCATGCAAAGCTCCGCTGGTGCCGTCAAATGGAGCAGCGACGCGCGCACAGAGCCGCCGTAAGGCTGACGCGCTGTGACACCCGACTGTCGACGCGCACGACGCCGATTGACTGCAGAAGGCGCGCACGGCGCGTGTACTGGACGCTGAGGGGTCGGGCTGCTGAAGATGTAGGGAACGAGGACGCTCATAGGAGTTCGGATACACAATAATAAGCAGGTGCGCGCGCCAGAGTCCATAGAGGTGATTTGTTGCGCGACTAGGGCCGCCGACGCCAGGTATCGCCAGCTCTTGCTCGTGAAAGCGGATACGAGCAGCTAAGACAATGACACAGTGTTCATATACGGCGTGCGCGGGAACATAGCTAGCCTTTGCGCGGAGCCTGAAGGCACAACGCCCGATGCGACATACGCAGCATATAGCTGCAGAGGTCCTCGTGAGCATCGGCTGTGGCGCGTCCTGTGGCGGGCGGTGTCGAGAGAGAGCGCCGGTCGCGGGAAGAGGAAAAAAGCGAATCGGGCCGAATCTCCGCTCGCGCTCCTTTCCCCGCTCTTTACCGTCCGGTTCGCGGTCGTCGCTGCCACTAGCCTAGAAATGCGCGCACGTCTAGCTGCTAGCTGTCTGTGTCGATGCTTGGCACTCTGTTACGGGTACCTGCCCTCGAAGCGCGTTCGCCGGCTTTTTTGCGTACTCGGAGCGTTATCTGGCCAGGACGCGACACAACGATTTCGCGTACTACAGCCAGACTTTGGCTAACGCGGCAGTCACGTGTCCGTATATATTCCTCAGCCTGGGCATACGAGCACGTTCCACGGCATCCGCCACAATCGGTCATCTTCCGCCGTCCTACACAATGTCATTCAAACGCGCTGCGACCTGCGTTTGCACCGCGATCCTGCTCCGTTTGCTCAAGGCAACACGCCGTCTTCCGCATCCTCCAGCGTACGTCCTAGGACTTCATTGGGAGCTACGGCGGATACACCGAGACATTCGCATTCGCCCACAGCGATGAATAAGGAAATACCGCACGATCTGAGGAATGCGTGTAGCAGATGATGAGCGCGACACCGTCCTGATGGAGGTGTCTTACCGTGGCACTTCATAATGCAGAATCTCCCCTTTCTAGGCCAGACTCGGACTCGTCCGCTTGCTCTTGATGCGGCCCGTAAACGTCTATCAATGTTTTGTCATGCTCGCATTTGGCCTTCCTACACTCGACATTGCTGCTTAGAACTCGTTCAAGGCAATTCCACTCACTGCCCATCCGTATTTTCGTGCTCTGTTGACGGCGGAAACTCTCATACCGCGTCCACGATGATGCCGATAGGATAATCCTGTGCGGTTCAGACCCTATAATTTGTCGAGAAGTTGCGCCGGCTCCATGTGTTCGGCGAATAAGCTGACTCTGCGTCCATTCTAGCAGGTGACGAGTGCGGGTCAGCAGCTTTTTACTTTCACCACATCTCATCTTCCCTCCTCTTTACTAGGGAAGAAGGTCAATTGCGCCGACTTTGGCCGTCGTCCTTCGGGCTTTATTTGCTGTTTAACCTAGAATTGCAAGACGGGCCGTCCTGCTCTTGCCTCCGCTCAAATGCGTACAAGAAACGCGGCTTCCGCCCATGCATGCCTTCGACTTTCTAGCCTACTGAGAGTGTGACCGGGGTAGGATGTGTGAAATTGGTAGTAATACGACAGCAACGTACGAAGTCATATGGTGCACGATGTGCCCGCTATCGAAACCTTATCATAGTCGCTGAGCGTCGGAACTAGCAGATGATGAGAGAGGGTTTCTGGTAATATTATATATCGTATTTGCCTGGAAGATTATATAGACAAGAGACAGGTCGAGATACTGACCTCATAAGTAGCGGAAGACCCGCAAGAAAAAGAACGGATTCGGGCCGAAGCTGGGCTGAAGCTCCTCTTTCCACTTTCTTCCTCCTCCGGCTCGCAGATGCTTGACCTCAGACACGCCCCACTTGCGCAAAAATAGGTTAATGCGGCGCTCAACTACTCCCTGTCGTCGTCGACTTGCCCTCACCCCAACGACGACACGTGCCCATGATGAATCTTGGCGCTGCGTCAGGAAAAAACGCAATGCGTTAGAGGTGCGCATACGGCCTCCATAGTTGCACAGAGCTGTTCTACTGCTCGCCAGAGACTCGGGACTCGCCAGAGAGCCCGGAGCTCCGTACGGCGTTCTCCCGAGGTCTCTGGAGAAGCTATCACTCCTCTACGACGAGTCTGCGTGCACACAGATCTTGTTGCTGGTTATCGGGCTGCTCGTAGCAGGTGCTATCCCTAGTCAGCGGCTGTTGCTTCGGACCTTTTCCCTTGCAGTGTAATCAATTTGAAAGTCGTTGCCGGGGTGACAGTGAGGTGGTCACAGGCGTGACCGTAACCGGCGCCAATGCTCTTACTCGAGTTCAATGCACAGTGCTGTGACTGTGACATGACCACATCTTATCCTACAGCATCTAGTAATCTGTAGTCTTTTTTGCACGTGTTGATATTGACAGTTTTCCCGCAGCTGAGATGGTTTGCGCATAGTCAGCCTCGCCTCCAGGTGCTCCATGCCACGTCTTCAGGATGTGAGACCATTTGTACGATTTCGACGTCGGTCTGACAGGGATGGGGCTCGGTAACCTCCCGTAACACCATTCTGTTCACACTGCATTCCATCATGACTCTGATGCGGGTTACCATATTCTTCTCCCGCCGTCGATATATACTACGGCCCCGTCACTCATACCGCCGCGACCGATCTCCGTCTCCTTACACCGTTCGTATGCGCTCTCCATCCCTCGTAGCGCTGTATCAGACCGCCAGCGGTGGCCCCGAGGCATCTCCTGCTGCTCGATCACCTTCTCTCATAGTCCACGTCGGGCCTTCCGGTCAGTTCGTGTTTGTACCGCGCACCGTCGCTGCTCCAGGTGTGTCAGAAGATCACTTGGGATCTATTGAGGGTTCCGTCTTAATATCGTTGCTCACAGTCGGCGAGACCGTAACTTTCGCATTCGCAATCGCAAGCCCTCTTCACACAGTCACTCAGTCTGTGGGAGTCGAGGACCCGTGCGTCCAGAGGGGCTTCTCTAGTAACCTCGGTGTCGTCGACCTGATTTACGACGTCGTTGTGAACAATGTGCGTCACCCCTCTTCGCTCTGGGTCGCAGTCACCTGACAGCGCTCTCAGACGGAGCCGATACATGTGAGCTCAGGCGCTGAAATTTAGACTTGTTCCAAATTTAAATGCGTCGGTAATCTCATACAATTCGCTAACGCTCTCTCACAGATCTTCTCCCCGCTGCATTGCGAATTGGGCATGGTCATGATAATCAACCCTAGGAGCCCTACCGAAATCGACTCGTTCGTGGCTGCTGCGCAGGGTCGCTCCTTGCCCGGCCCGACGAACGAGAGTAGCATCACCACTCCGTCTTCGGCAGTGGAATCAGTCACTGCGATTATAATTCCTTCGCCAATAATAACATCTGCTTACACTGGCACTGTCAGTAATACAGCCGTGGGCCCTGTCAGCCCCGCGTAAGTTTTAGGGACCCTTCTGTTCACGAGTGCACTGCTGATCCGCTGTACAGCATTCCTGGCAGCGCACATCGCAACATCATATTAGTCGGTGTACTTGTAGCTTCCACGCTCCTCGCCTGTGCTCTCGCAGTTGCATTCATCATTCGACGTCGCATCCGCAGAAGAGCAATAGCGCTCGGCCAACCGAGGGCGCTTCGGCCGCCCAGCGCCGGAGTCCCCGTACGGGAAAGGAACCCGCTTAAAGAGAAGAGTCAAGCCGCGGAAGCGAGTTCGGATGCGCGCATCCACGAACCCGGGCAGGGAGAAACCGGAACCGACGCACGTTTGCGGGCAGCATTAGAGGCATTGGCCGCGCTCCAGACCGAGGTGCAGCAGCTACGTCAAGCAGACATTGCGGAGACACTGCCGGAGTACGTATCGCGTGATGGAGATGGACGAAGTTGCATAGAGTAAGAGCAGCGCGATATAATCGTTGTGCCGAGGTCAGATATTTAGGGCTTACGAATGTGGTACCGAAGGGTTAGTCTGCACGGCGATGCGAATGTTCTACGTCACGCGAGAGATGACGAATTTGGGACCGTGGCAGAGTCAGAGCACAAGACACCCGGCCTAAGCTGGATCCTGACACGGTGACATCGCCTTAATCGTCAGCTACGCCTGGAATAGGTATCGAGCACCGCATGATTGACACAGATAGTCACGTCGAAGCAGACGCCACAGTAGACAGAACCCGCACAGATCTGTCGGCGGGAAACAATATTCGGACCGGTCGCCCACAGCAGGAGATGAGACGGTGCGGACGAGAAGGATATAAAAATGCAGGCGGAGAAGTATTCAGTGGACATGTTCCTTGCCCTGATCATCTGCTAACGGACCCCGCACACTGGAAGTGATCTTCTGCATGGGCCCTAGACCATTACGACACACAATCCAACATACAACATACCGAAAAGGCGAACAGAGCGACTATCCACGGAAATAGATCGAGATATTCGGATAGGGAAGATAGGCGGTCTAGCGCAACAATGCCAGCCTTGCTTGACTATGAGGATACGATCCATTCGCAGACGAACTGGTGCGCGCGTCAGTAGAGTAGAAGTCGAGCCATTGTGAATCCGTGTCATAGTCGAGAAGCGCGTGATTCGAGAAGCCGGGGATTATACGGCTCCTGGCGTCACACAGGGACGGAAGCGACAGCGAGGGTAAGCGGCGTAGGTGCCCTGGGTCCAGTCGGTCCTCCGCAATCCATTACGAAGCGTATCCAGGCTTGCCGACGTCGGCGGACAGCGCCATCGACAGCACGATGAAGTACGAAGTCTACTCACGATACGGACCCAAGCGCGCATAGTCGTTTTGAAAAGCAGTCGCACGCACGCGGGCAACAAGGCGAATCGACTGACGCCAAGGCGGGCAAAGAGGGGGCGTGTGCTGGGTGTGGTCTGGCACACTCGCGCGTAGCCACCAGAAACTCGTAGTTAAACGATGCATTGCGCCTCAACGCGGCAGATCCAGTCGCGCACGACCCAAAGCAAAGTGCTGCGCATCGCGCTATTCGACGCGCAAGTCGCGCACGCGGACGCGCGCGCAAGATTTATTGTCATATTCGACGAGGGTCGGATGCGCGCCATGGAGATAGCAACGGCGTGCTGGACGGGGCGAGCAAAAGCGGAAGAAAGAGCGCAAGCGGAGCTTCGGTCCGGCCCGCGCTTTTCTTCCTCTTTTCTGCCACGTTACGATCCACCCGCATGCCGTCCGCCTAGCCCTTGCCGCTCTCGGTCCTGCTTCTCATATTACATGTCGTTGTCGGTCGCACGGCCGTCCAGTCCCGGTTTAGTGATTTCCTGTCATACCAGTCTACTGTACGCACCTGAATTATTACCGCGTCTCTCGGCGTGTGACATGTCGGAGCAATTACCGCCAGACCTCCGTGACCGTGACACTGACCTTGCACGCGAATGAGGTGTGGGAAGTCGATTGTGTTCTATCTCACAGCAAGAGATACCCGGCGTGATCGAGGAATTCCCACGATGTTACGCGTGTTCGCTCATATCCCCTGATCGACATCCGCAGAGTTGGAAGGCTAGTTTTCAGCTTGAAGCCCAAAACAATAGCAGAGGACCTTCTGAAGAGTGTCCAAATCAGTCCACACCGCGAAGCGGACCGGAAATTTTCGTCCTTTGCTCCTGGACATAAGGTCTACGTACCTCCCGTTGTGACAACCGCTTACCACGAGGGAAGTGTGACGCGCACGAAACGGTGTCCATTACCGCGCCGCGGACCCCCTGTGACGCGTGACGCGGTAATAATTCGGGTCCCTACAGTATTCAGTGTCGCGCTCGCCCTGAATTGATGCAGTTGCGCGGTCAAATGTCACTCCATACGCAGCGTGTTGCTTGCTTAATAGCGACTGTATGGACCTTTCTGCACGAGCAGCAAGACCGCGCGGTAAGTAACCTGTCAGGTCTGTGTCATTCAGACGTCGATGGTACATTTACGTGTAACCATCTCATGCGCCAGGAATGAAGAGCAGGGCTCTAAAGTGTGATAGTTAGAGCAGATGATGAGGGCGGGATCGATGCAAGTTGCGCTGACGGCTGGCCATGGGTAAGTATTTATATCATGGCGCCTGATCCGCACTGTCTTCAAATGTCTGAAACACGTATCTGCGCAAAATTGATGTCCTACTGTATTGGAGACTAAGAGCTATCGTGTATGTCGGACCAAGTGCAACGTCCTCTTCGGGCCCGAGAAGCAAACCGATCCGATGGCGGATTGCGTCCCGCAGGGCCGGAAAACGCGTACAGCGCCGGGCAAGATTAAATCACGTGTAAAGGATAAAAGGCACTCCCAGCCCGAGACAACGGCAGACGGAATGAATTCGCACTCATCATCTGCTCGAGCATTTGTACACAGATTACTCCAAAGTCCATCATTCGTGTTCAAGCACGAGGCGAACGTCTCTGTACAGCTCATTGCCCCTACCGTACAGAGACAACGACGGGTTTCCCTTATCGCTCGTGTGTCTGTTGGCAGGGTTACCATGGGGCTCTCTACGAGTGACCAGTCGTCGAGTATCAGCGGCACTTCGTTGGAATATGACGTCGATTGGTGACGAGGCAGAGCGCTTGATCGAAGTATAGAGGAAGTCGTGCGGATGTGACACAGCCAACGAACCGGACGGACCGTCACTCAGGTCCAATGGATTATGCATGTATATCAATGACCCTGAGATTATACTGTCAAGACACCGAGCAGGATCCCTAGAGACAGACAGCCGGACAGCACGCGAGTGGAGTTATACAGTGCTCGAGTGGGAACGTCAAACATCGACCCAACGCTGGGTGGTGCAGCGTTGGATGATGAAGCTCCGTCTTCAGCAATGTGCCCGCTCTTGACGGTGGTTCGCACGCAGACGACAGGGCTAGTCAGAGGCCCCAGTAAGCGAAGGACCAGAAGCCAGTAAGGGACCGGAGATGTACGGCCATCTGTCTGAGCACAGGTAATGTCGCAAGTCTCGACATCGAGGGCCACGCCTGCGGAGCACACTGACGAGAGGGGAGATCACGAAAGGTATAAAGAGTCGCGACTGATGAAGGAGCCACGACGAGTACACACCCGCCGTCATCATCTGCTCTAGCTTTAGGCCCGACGGGTCTATGAGTCTCATTAAAAGCGCAGTCAGCAGTGAATACACCTAGTAAGATGCGGCGAGCAGTCCAACACCTAGCGTACCCATCCATCCACACATCGACTGCCGGACCAGAAAGGTAAGAGCGCTGCGCAACATAGGTCTAAAATAACGCCTCCAAAGCGCAGAGCAAGACGGCGAGTGACCGCATTCGCGTCCATCCAGAAGGCGCTCATCTTTTGGTTCATCTGTTCTGCAAGTGGCTCAGCGCTTGCGCACGAACGGACTATCGCACCGACACACAAGACGCGCAGCATCGCAAAGAGGAGCTAAGTTTATCATGCACCTGTGAGCAGTTTGACTCGTTACAGAGACGAGCGCGTGTGTGAAAAGATGTCACGCCGAGGCGAATCAACAGAAGAAAGCGCAGGCTGCGGCATCGAGGAATGGGCTGGGAACGTTGCCATCGTATGAGACTCGAAGTCTATTCGTTCCTCTTGAGCTTTGTCAGAAGCATGAGCCTTATATGATCGCGCGTCAAGTCAGCGTGGGATGTCCGTTGTGGGTTGGCAAGAGAGACGGATATGTTACATGGCCTCGATAGTTAGGGGACCATCACAACACGTAGGAGGTACTGAAGCAGGGGCGTCGAGTGAGTGATCCCGAGTCGGCACAGCTCGTTTGGCCAGAAAAAATCTACCACCGCGAAGAGTGCGAGCGATGAGCGGAGAGAGTTGCGAGTAGTACAGCCAGTTACAGAGTGAGCAGGTTGAGTTAGTCGTCTCAGTCCTGCCAGGCACGCTGTTGACATGGCGATAGCGCGAGCAGACGGAATCAGGCTCGCCGCGGTGCACCGACCACCATCGCGAGCGAACGCAAACGCCGGATGCGCTCAAGGGCCGGGTTGCCGTACGTAAGCGGCTGAATATAGGTGCATGGAAAAGAAACGAGATAGATTGTCTGATAGCCATGCATGCAAGGCACGAGAACGGCGTTGTGATGCGCGGAGATACTATAGTAAGGAATTCTCGGTGGCGAATGAGCAGGCAGCCGCCACGTACAATTGGTGACGAACTCGACCTAGAGCGCCAGCACTGCTGGTTCCTGAGCATCTACGCGCGCGCAGACTAGAAGATTCGGGGACTGTAAGACGCGCTCAGTGTACAGTAACGCCGCGCGGTCCGAGTACGGGCCCAGCAACTGCCCAGCACTCCGCGCAGACTGTATCTGAGTGCGACGAGGATATCTAGCGCCAGTGTTGACGGCAATAGCGCGAGCGTCGGCAATGAGCAGAGCGCCGCTAGACGGAGCGAAAGGAAAGAGCGCGAGCGGAGCTTCGGCCCGCTGCTGCTCTTTTCCTCGTCCCACAACCGGGCCCGCCGCCCGCGATTTTCCATCGCACCCGCTCTACATTCCATGCGCCGCGATGGGCTCCACAGCCGTGCTCTGTGTTGTACTCGGCGATCTGTGTCCTGCCCACCAGCAGCGCTTTTCTTGGCCGCAGACTGGAGCAAGCTCGAAATCTGCACCAACTCGTCCCGTACGACTGCGCCGTAATTCCATCGTAAAACGCGAGCGGATGTCGAATCCTCATAACTCGCTGTCTAAGCTCAGTCGAACCGCTGGAAACCATATGTCTGTCCGCTCCTGCCGTCCCGGCACCGCTTATCTCTCGTGAACGTGCTGGCCACTGTCGCACTGAGCGCCGTCGTCTTCGCCGAGGAGTCTGCTCCCTCGTTGCCGGCGACGCATTCATTGCCCGGGGTCCAGGATATAGATAGTGCGTATAGCCCCGTCGAACGCCCGCTGTGCTCGCTGTGCCTGATTTCGTGGCCGATGAGGTGCTGCCAAGGTCGCACGCGATCCGCGTTTACTTCTCTGCCTTCCACCGTGTTATGACCGCTCGTGCTTCTGCCTGATACGAATTGCTTCGTTGTTTCGGTGCTCGTACCTCAAACCTGCGCCTGTCTCTTTGCCGTGAACCTGGATCTGCGCCTGTAGGGTCTGCGTTGTACTACCTTTTCCGGGGCGCATTTGCGCATTGGACGTACTGATGCGTCCGCATTCATAGCCCTTCCACAGTCTCCATGGAAGGATGCTTTTCGGACCCATGCATACTCTCTTGGCCGCAATTTTCATCCCGATTATACGCACTCGACCGCTGAGTAAGGGTCTTCATTTCGCACCCAGGTCTGTGTTGCGTTCGGCTTCGCCCTAGTACATGATTACATGTCCGTCGCGCCCATACGCGACTCGTATTCAGGAAGCGTCTCCGCTGTATCTCCCTGGCGCATTTCCTGCACCTCGTTCTGCAGCGCCGCCAATGCCTCTAACGCCTCCCGGAGCCGTAAATGCTCCGATTCCCCACGTTCTGGTGCGTCTGGAGTTGGTTCTTGAGCGGGAACAGCCTCTTTGTCTTTGAGAGGGTTCCTGTCGCGGGTCGGAACTACATCGTTCGGTGGCGGTAGCGCGCGTGGCTGGCTGAGAGCCGTTGCCCTCCTGCGGAACCGACGGCGAACGAGTAGCGCAATGATGACGCTGGCTAGCAGTGCGAAAGCTCCAACCGCGCTACCTATGGCTACGCTTCTCCGCACTGTTATGTTGAGTCAACTCAAGGGCAGCAGGGTCAGTAGAATCTCATCGCACCTGCGCTATTTGCCTGACGTGCATCTTCTGGAGGTACAGAGACGGCTTATGTATTAGATGGCGGTGAACTGACGCTGTGTGCTTTACCTGATGTCATACTCGACGAAGGCGGCTCACTGGTAGTACTGGATATTGCATTGGATGACGAAGATACTAGAGTTGCGCATTAGCATACGTCTGGATCAAACGGTGACGAACCAGTCGCCTTACTGGAGGAGACCTCGAGCACACCGGGTACAGTGACTCTAAGATATGAGCACAGGTCTCAGTTTCGAAAATGGGTGTAGAATGGAGCTCACTCTGCGGGTCCCAACATGTACAGGGGCACGGCCTTAAAATCGAGAAGTATGCGTAGGGTGTGCAGTCTGTTGGGGTCCAAATTCTTTAAAGTGACGACTATAGGACAGCCCAGGTCCGGATCCAACTCCCAATCGGGATAATTGGTGAAACCGTGAAAATTCAGAATGAATGGTACTTGCTCGTCAAGGGTTGCCCTGAGCGCTGTGGTTAGAGGGTCAGGGGACTCCTCGGCTTCACGTCCAGATATGAGACCAGCGCTCTGAAGCGCGATACCCGTCCCTGCATCGCTTATTAACAAAGCACGGGGAGGCATCATTGAACGAATCACCGTTGAACGTGAGTAGTATATCGGTCCCATTTAGCAACTGCACGAATGGTCCGCACGCGGTAGTGTTTGACTCGCTCCAGTGCAAAGGCAAGCCGTCTCCGAGCGTCCATGCCGTGGAATTCGGCCAGATTGTATGACTGGTCGACGTAGATTCTTGTTGCAACGTCGCTCGTCCTCCGACGAGAAGAAGGAGAGCATAGGTTGAGATGCGGGAAGCGAGACTAGCAGACATAGCTGAGTCCCTTTAGCAGAGCCTTACGGTATATAGAGTGGATCGTAGCCGATCGCGGTTCCGAGTTATCGGAGACGCGAACATTGAGACCCTGCACTGACACTGGATGCCGAGAGATGAGCCGTCGCGATGTAATTCAGTCCATACTGCGATGGGAAATTTTTTCGGGAGCGTGATTCGCCGCGTGGAAAGATGTTGCGCGCAGTACTAAGACAACGAGACCCGAGCGTCGGCTGCGTGCGTCCCGTGATGCGAGCATAACGATGCCGATGCTCCCTTACACTTTACGCGGGAGAGATAGAGCGTTCCCGAGCCCGTATTGTAAGAAACGCCGACACGTATCGTACTGCAGGCAGCTGTGAGCCGTCGTCTCCAAGTGTCCATGACGGCGAGCTCGTCCGGATTCCGGACGCAGTCTCCGCCCGTGTACCACGCACGGCGAAATGGAGCAGCAGAAGGACGCCCGCCAATATGCGAGAGGTCAGACTCACAGGCATGTAGAAATTCTTGTCAACCTGCGCGAAGGAATATATATCCAGCAGTAGCCGTTCATTCACTGCCGGCCCGTCCGGCGTCCGGAAAGCGCTCTTCCGGACCATCTGCATTGCTCCCGTCGCCCGATTTTGAGAACCACAGCGTTCGAAAATAGTACTGCGGCTGCATTCGGCGAGCTCGTTTTGGATGAGGACACCTGCGCTGCTAAGCTGCGGCCCGGCCGGGTCCTCTTACGGTTCGCTTCGCATCGACGCCAGGCGCGTTTGGCCCTTGCAGTGCCTATAAAGCGCGGTTCCGACAACAAAGCGGTTGCGCACCGTGCTTCTAATGCTATCTCCATCGACTCTCCAGAAACGTAAGTCCCAGGTGCTCCATTGGATTTCTCAGTAGACCCTTGTTATATGTGCAACTATTCATCATGATGTGTGGCTCATACCGCGTAGCCCATTGCTTTCCAGGCGCTAGGACTCCCTTTCCCGACCGCTCAGCTTTTTAGCCTTCTGTTTGGGTCAGCAGTAGTTCTGAAAGCAGTTGTCTCAGTATTATTGTTGCCCGCAGTAGCTGCGGTACCCTCGTATTCGTACCGCAACAGATTCCTTCGGTCTATTACCGTTTACACTACGTGTACTCAGGCCACCGTATCCTCTGCGAGGGACAAATGATTGCCTGACTGAAGGTTGTCGATCGAGTAGAATACCTGAATAGTGCCACGCTGAAATGAACTGACTGCAGCTCATGGGCTTACAAAGCCGAGTCGAATCCGGCACATTGACTACCTCCTTCACGAGACGGCCACAGAATTTTACTACCGCGATCGCAGTATTGCTCAAATATGCGTCGCCAGCAGCGGCGATCATTCACAACCGGGGATGATACTCCGAGTGCATGCTCTCGCTGCCGCGCCGGACCCTACAAATATCTCCCGCTCCGAACACGGACTATAACGGGACGTCCCTCTAACTGACCCACTACCTACATCCCTGTTCCTCCCGAAATGGGAGTAGGAGTGAGTTGATCTTCCACAGGCGGGGATATTGCTGACGTTACGACAGCAGTCGAAACCAGGTTCGTCGACAACCTCAAGGGTGATTACGAGGTGATTTGCTTATCACGCATCCGCCCTCGCCCATACGAAGACTCTAATATGCCCATATCGACAACTAGCGGTCCAACCCCATCAGTTGACACTGTAGTATCGGCGAGTTCCACAGCTAGGAGCTCGTTGACACGGTTACCTGCAGACGGTCAGGCCGCTGCTACTACGACGAAGGACTCCCAAACGTCGATTGGACTGTCTAACTCGAGCGCTATGCCACCGAACCCGTCCGACAGTCCAGTGGAACCCTCCACGCAGCAAGCCACATCCAGTGAGTGCACAAATATCACAACGAGTAACCTGTGTGTATACTCACCATTGTGGCAGCGGTAGATAGATCATCAAGAGCCAGAACTCAGGTCTCGACGCTGACGCCCCTTGGGCCCACACCGGCGTCTCGCGCGCCCGCGGCCGAGGCATACAGTCACAGATTCAATGTCCAAATCATCGCAGCAGCATCAGCAACAACTCTGTTCGTCGTCATAGCGATGGTCGCGATAGCGCTGACGATCTGGCGGAGACGTCGCATTCGAAGCCTACGGACGCAAGCACGGCCATTTGAGGGACCGGAGAATGTGGCAGAGCGTCCGCGACATGTCCAATCCGAAGAGAAGAGAGAGGCAGAGGACTCGATAGACGAACAACCGGTACCAGATGTAGACGTGAGCGCCTTGCAGGAGGAGAACGCGCGACTGCGCGCCGTCGTTGCGCAATTACGGGATGGACTAGAGGCCGACACCGAGACGTTGCCGTCGTACGATTCGCGCTCCAGCATGTAACATTAGGGTGAACGTGTAACAAAGGCAGAGGGTTTCTACGGGTTTCAGAGCGTGTCGCAGACGCGGCCAGCCCGCACTAGCAGATTTGAGCGAGCTGCAGCCCACGATGTGTCAGTGAGCTTCCGCTGCAGCGCAGAGTGGAGGAAGCATGGGTGAACGAGGAAGTTGAGCGCAAAGGCAGCTGTCTAAGTGTAGGTTCAATAAACGGTTCCTGGAACCACATTTGGCTCTACGCACCGGTATCAGGAATTAGAAAACAATGCGAGAATGCTGGTGTTGAGTCCAGGGCCAACCGATGGCGGAGGTAAGACTCGAAGAAGCGTCGTGGGACGCAACCCGGGGGAGATGTCGTCGTTGTTCGCGGCCGCGAGCCTGCGCTGAACGAGTGTGACGATAACTTGTAGGTCGCAGTCCGACGCAATGTAGCAACTGAGGAGATCGAGTACTTGCAGCTTGGGGCACGGCCAGCGCCCCGTCGAATGTGGCCTACCCAGGCCGTCACAGAGGTAAGTGAGGGTAGATGGCCCGAAAGACGCGTGGAGTTCCAGATATGTAATACTTCCACAGTGAACAAGTCCTGTGAACAGATTGTCCAACCGAGATGTGGCGAAGCGTTGCCCAATATCAAAAGTGAGCCGCGTCAAAGTTGAACCAATACTCTTTGCTGCACGCGTGAAGAAAATCATACGCGAGGAAACTCCGCCGTAATTGCCCTTCAGAGTGAGTCGCTCGAGTGCCGCAAAGCGCACATGGCCGGCGAAGTCCTGCATTACGTTTGATCTCTGCCCGTTGTACTCGATAGCGAGCGTCTTTACGGTTGAAGCACAGTCTATCGGCGGAAGACGCCCAACAAGATCGTTTACGAGGTACAGTTTTAGATGAAGCACCTGTAAGGACTTTGCACTTGCAAGGATGAGACATGCGTCGGCCGCACTGCACTGCTCTAGGGTCGCGCTGACGAGATGTGGCATATTGAGTCTAGTACCCGCGAAGGAGAACCTGCTGCCGAGGTTGCGAAGGAGAGGTGTGTGTCGGAGAAGACTGCTAGGGTCTATGGAATGGTGCATCCATGATATATCGAGATGCAGCTCGCGCAGAGCAGGGAGCTCCGCCTGAAGAATCCGCAAAGCAAAATCGTCGTGATCGTCGTGCCCGATTGTGGACATGGATATGACAAGCGTATCGCATCTCTGCAGCTCTGGCAGAATCATCCTGATAATCGGTCCGTCGGCGCTCGAGGCGTCGTCCTCTCGAGACACACGAAGGTTCAGCATCGACTTGCCCGAGCGGGCGAACATGTTCGAAAGGTACTGGCGCCACTGTGGGGCAGTTGCAAGTGTAATTCCGTCGAGAGTAATATTGATATTGGACCAGACACGGTGCTGCATAAGAGCGGCACAGCGCCACAGGCGGCAGACGCGGGCGAGAGTGAAAGGCTGCAACCGGCAGGTCTTGAACTCGGGCGATGACGTTTGGGACAGGTCCAGGTCGACGCAGAACTCAAAGATAGCTCCAAGTACTTCCGGTGGCGTGCGGCGAATAGGATGGAACGGCGCGCGGATGACGGACATATCGTGCAGGGCCTCGTCCAGCGCTCGCTGCGCGTCGAGGACAAGGCGTTTTCCTCGAGTCTTCGCACCCTCGTATGCAGTCTCCGCAGCCTTGAAGCGGGATTGCGCCTCGGCAAAGACAGCGTCGGCGTCTGACAGCTGCAGTTTCGCCTCGGCGAGGACGGCAGCAGCAGCATCAATCTTCGACTGCTGAACAGCCGCGTGCGCAATGATAACAGCGGCGTCCACCTCTGTTGCTGGTATATTCGTCGTGTGCGCGGTCGTGAGCGCGGCCATGGGATGCGGCGACAACGTAGCAAGAGGTCAAGAGCGAATCATCGGAGTGTCAAACTGTCCTGCGCTCTCTGCACACTCGGATTCCGGCATGATGCGCCCAGCCGTTGAGTCCGAAGCGGGTAGTTCTATGTAGGACCACAACGCCCGACTACTACTACTACTACTACTACTACTACGGACGCACGACTTTTGGATCGGACGACGTTAGGATGGGAAGAGTTCCAAATGTTCACCTTGACGGCATGCGGCGCACGAGACCGTCAACACGAAGAATCGGCGCGCGTACAGACCGGCTGTATAGCTTTATTGCATAGGTCGTAGCGTGAATTGTCGTCGTCGCGTACGGACAGAACGCGCCTGCGCGGGAAGAGGAAAAGACGCGCAGCGGACCGAATCTCCGCTCGCGCTCCTCTTTCCCGTTTTCCTACGTCCGGTCCAACGTCGTCGCGGAGCGCGCGCCACGGCTGCTATCTAGAAATGCCATGTACGACCACATGCTCGTGGCGCGCGTCACTGTCTTGCTTCGTTCACCAGGCGCGGCAAACGGGACGAGCTCGCACTTTGGATCTCGCGCGGATGGCGTCTGTTGCTCCTGATAGCGGTTCTATCCTTGCACCACACTGCTTCCACGCTTCCTTCATCTCGCGCGCAAGTCGTGCGTAGCTGGAAGTATGCCCAGGCCTCATGAAGCACGCCCAGACCCTCAGGCTTCAGCTGCTCTCGACCCCCAAATAGGCCGCGTGCCTGCGTCGCGCGATCTATGCTTCGATACACTTCCTTCGACCCGTCCAATATTATGTCGGTGTTCGCCTGTGAGAGGTTTCCACCTGCGTCCATCCGCGAGAGGGCCTGTGGAGCGATCGCCCTCGCTGCCATGGTCTGTGGGACTACCGTAGCAGATAACGACAGCGGTATCCATATTGTGCGAAATACCGTAGCAGTCGAGCGCTTTTATCCTCCAGTCCCCTCCCCTTCTGCTTCCTCGTGCCCGAGAATCCGGCTCCTCTCCCGGTCCACGCTCAGATTTCTGTCTGCTGGAGCTCAGAAATCGGGCGTGACTGCTCTGACGCAGTCGCAGTCGGTCAGTTGCGCATGGAGACACGGGGTTGCATGACGATGTGCTCTCCAACTCGCGCCACGCCGGTCCATTTCAGTTGGTTCGACCTTTTTCAGACGCGAATATTGTTTCATGACCTGGCCGCGGGTCATCGACACCTGACGGCCATTACACCCTGCTATCCGGCTGGAACTCGCCGCGCTATCTGGACTAGATGCTCGGTCAACGTTGATGCTCGCGGACTCGCACCATACGTCAGGGCCATCTTTCACTGCCCCTGCGTTCCGTGAGCACATACTGCCTGATGTGCCAGGATATGCCTCAAACTCTCGTCTAATCGCTGTCCCTATTCCATGGCCGGATCTCCCAGCTGGTATGCATCCTCGCTCGTGACGTTGCCCGTTGTTGGAATTCTGTGTGTGGTGTCAAAGCGGGCCATCCCATCGCTGTGGCTCTCGCAGTTGCAGGAGGACATTATAGTCTCCTCAGCTTCACTTTCCCGCAGGCCGTCCGGATAACCGCCCCGTATCGTCTCGTGCTCGCGGTCTAGGGCGGGCAAACCTCTGCAACCCGCCATCCCTTCCCCGTAGAACGTGAACGGATAGGTTGAGTTGCAGAGCCCTGTGAGTGGCATAGCAGATGACGAGGGCGCAGATGTCTGTTCGTAACAGCGTCGGCGTATAGCGCAGACCTCTCTTATACGTTTTTGGAACTTGTCTACTGGTTTCCTAGATATACTGACGCATCCTCGCTTGTCCTCGTGCCCGTGCTATGCCCGTGCCCGTCAAAGTCGGAGGGACACTATTCTGGTGCTTCCCATTTGCTTTGTGTTCTGCCCGCTCGACCCGACAGCCTGTCTGCGCGTTCCATCCAAATATGAAGATCTGCCGTGACAACGTTCACTGTACCATGTCAATTTGGCTATCATAACGCTGGGAAAACACGAGAGTTCTGTGTGACCTTGTAGTAGCGCCATGTATCGGGCGAGATAGGAGCTGTTCGTCCGGTCCAGCAGATGAGGAGAGCGGGCTTCGAGAAGTGCAGTTTCCACACAACTGGATCGTGCACATTTTATGCTTTCGTCTGGCGACCTTATTGCGTGTCCTCTGTTCATCCGCGCTGTAAATGTGACGCTATACAGTAAAGTGACACTCAGTGTACCAGGGCGTCGATTTGCGCGTATGATTTCCCACCTTCTTTTCCAATGCGCGAGTTTTCGTTCGTGCCCGCCAACCAGCCATCGATCCAACGCACCTGCAGGGTTGTGGGATCCCCGACGCGCAGATGATACATACGAATGCATAGGACACTACCTTCGTACAAGCCTAGATTTTAGAGTCTGGGTTTCTCAAATGTTCACTGTGACCGTCACGACGGTTCTCGGGCAATACATGATAACTGTAAGTCCACCTCTGGATTGCGCCGGACCATGTCGTGCGCCGTAGCACAACAGGACAAACTCTCCAATATCGAAGTCCCTATGCATGTGTGAAACTTGCATTGGCAGTGTGGGAGCGGAAGATCCTCGCCGGGGTCGATTTTATAAGTCCTAGTATTCCGTTCAGTGGCGCAGTCCAGTCCAGATAGAGCGCCGGCGAGTGAGCGCGCAAAAGCGTCAAGATGCAGGCTAGAGCGATGAGACGTGGTGGATTCAGAGCCGGTGATCTGCCAAATAATATCGCCTGACTCGCGCGGGTTCAGCTGGTGCAGACGTTCCTGCAGTTCTCGGGCAGGCAGGCAGAGCTCCGCTCGTGCGGCCAACATGAAACGGCGGCGCGCGTAATAAGGCAGGGTAAAGCGCTATAGCGTGCGTCGGTCGTGTCGTGCGTTGTCGGCGTCGTGTGGGGACAGAACGCGGCTGTTTGGGAAGAGAAAAAGACGGAGAGCGGACCGAATCTCCGCTCGTGCTCCTCTTTCCCGTTCTTCTTCGTCTGGTCTGCCGCGCCGACTGCGCGCAATGGCCGCTATCCACAGGTCCCATGCACGAGCGTATGCTTGTGGCTTGCGCGCGTTACTGTCCTGCTTCGTTTACTCGGGCCAATAAATGGACGCCCTGCGCGGTCGAGCTCGCACTCTGGATCTCGTCAACTCGCCCTTGGATCTCGCGCGGGTGGCGCTTGCTGCTCCCGATAGTGGTTTTTGTTTGCCTTAATCCTTTCCACGTGTCTTCCGCCATCTCTACCTCTCGCGCAAGTCGCGCGTGGCGCAGGATCGACGCGTAAACTCCTCAGTGCTCACTCGGCCCAAATAACACTCGGATAAACGTCTTGAATCATACTCCTGTGTTGCGCGGTGTGTGCTACTCTATTCTCCGTCGAGCGGTCCAATATGATATGGGGCCAGTTGACTATTGCGTTTTTGCACTGTGACAGGTGTCCACCAGCGTCCATCGCGACCGGGCCTGTGCAGCAATCGTGTTCGTTCAACCACTCTGTGGGGTCTGTGTAGCAGATGACGAGGGCGGTATCCTTGTGCGGGATATTGTGGTAGCGGAGCGCTTTTATCCTCCAGTCTCATCCCTTTCTGCTTCCTGATGCTCCTCGCCCGGTCCGAACTCAGTCATTTGTCTGTTGGAGCTCATAACACTGGGCCGAACTACTCCGATACACTGCTATAAGTTGCTGCACACATGTTCAGCGAGTCGCGCGTGGAGACAGCCTTTCGTGATCAGTGTGCACTCCGATTCGCGCGACGCGTTATCCATTATGGTCGCTTCCACTGGAACCGGCTCGGTAACAAGTTCTCGGAGCGCGTGCTCCGCGCCAGTGCTCGTCTTGCTTCTTTGCTCTGCGCGGTGAACGGCACTCTGGAACTCGTGTCTACGTCTCGATGTCCTCACGAGTTCTTTCTTCAGGTTCGGCCTCTCGCGTGGCAACTGTGAATTGAAGGGTCCCAGAGTCTCCTGTGCGTTCTATGCATCGCCCCACACAACTGCATCAGGGCTAGAATTTCCTGCTCCCGTGCTGGGTCGGCATCTTTTGGCAGGCTCGGAACGGTCACCAACGCCTCGCAGGGGAAGAAATGTCCGAAATTTATCTCAGCCGGTCCTCACTGCGTCTCGTTTACCTGCAGACGCTCGAGCTCAGGCCGTCGCTTCCAATACACATATATCTATCGCAGTTGCGCACGCTATCTCTACTCATCACGCGATTCGTAATCAGGCAACGTTTCGGTGCCCTCGTTCCCAAGCCGCAGCTCTTGCATCTCACTCTGCAGTGCGGCCAACGCATTCCGCAGTCGCTCGTTTTCTGAGTCGCGCTCCCCACGACGACCTCGCCCTTCCGAATCCATCCGCGGACGGGCCTCTGTCAGCTTTGCCTTGAGCGGGTTTATGCCACGGTCGGGCGGTGCGACTGAAGAAGTGCTCATCGGTGGCAGCGCTCGCGGATGGGCGCCGTCGGCCCTGATTCTTCTCCGGTGCCGCATGAGAAGCGCGATGGCCACACAACCGGCGATGAACGCACAACCGCCCACTACACTTCCAACGATGATGCTTCTCTCATGCGCTGTTGAAACTATTAGTGGCAAGTTGAGCAACCTGACGCGACCGTACTGCGAGAGGTCTGAGGCAGAGGACCGGACGAAGTAGTAGCGGCCGAAATTATAGTACTCGTAGCTGCAGTATATCAGCACGTCTCAAAGTTGTCGAGCAAGGCGGTACTTACTACTACCAGACCCGTTTCCTGTGCTGACAGATGCGGTAGGAGCTGTTGGACAGCCGTGAACAACACAGCTCAGCGCCAACCCAACAGTGCGTACAGGTGGATGACGTATCGCTCGCCCCAGGGCTCAATTGGGACCCGTTTACTCTTCGACATATGCTTATTTTCTTGACTACTTCCGGTGGGAAGATGCGTACTCTGCATATTTTAGCAAATATTGACCGAAACTGGCGTTGAATGGACCGAAGTTCAGCGTGTGTGTCACAGACGGATCTAGGTTGTCCCATGATGCCAACTGCGTGCAGAAGCTGCCCACTGGAGGGTAGATAAGCGCTGACACTCCGTCCACTTGGGCCGATGCAGCTGAGAAATCGCCGTGCGACCGGTCGTTCGTTATGTAGCCATGCAGCTTCAGCGACGTCCCTGTTCAATTCCCAAGGTCAGGTACAACTCCACTCAATTCTGAGGTATCTACCAGTGAACTGCAATTGTGTCTTTGATGTGGCGTTAACGACCGCGACCATCCCGCAATCCTCGCTGCTAGCGGATGAGCTGAGCATCTCCACCTCGGTCATTGCAGGTAGCGGAGACCCGCTATCCAGCTTCCACGATGGCAAGCTTGGGAGGATAGTAAGAGACATGATGGACGAAGCGGAAGCGCCGCATTACCCGCCTTAAGGTGTTGGTGGACTATTTCAACCGAGGATCCGCGCGGCAATTTGAACGCTGAGTGGAGTGCTTGTATTACAATAAACGGCACTTGGAATGTTACTCCATCAATTCTCAGCGGTCCCGACTCAGAGCTCCACCATGAAGGCGACGCCGCGCGGTACCGCGGCGCATGCGAGTGGCACTAGTAAGTTTTGTGCCATGCCAACAGATTTCATGGGAATCATCTGCGCGCATCAAGTCAGGTGCGGTTGCCATCCTGCGCTGGTCGAAGTATGGAGGCGCGAGCAACAGCTTACCAGAGAAAGATCTCAAACTGGAAAAAGAAACCGGGCAAAGCGGACGAAAAAAACAGACATCTGCGAAGTGAAGTGAGGGACTACTGAGCGAAAGGAGAGTAGGGGGCGGCAAGCAAGGGACTTATGTATGAGAATGAGTAATCCGGCGGCAACTGTCGCAGCCTCTAATCCAGAAGGCGCCGGGGTGAGGAGGTTATAGGTATATCATAATTGTCCTGTGCGGCTTTAAAATACCTCAACCTTTCTTCGCATCTGACGGTCTGGGGGACCACGCGATCGTGGATGGATGGCTGCGGGCCGTGCCCCCGCAAATCTGACTAAGCCTGGCTCAACGTCGACAGGAGCGAGCGCTAGCTGATTGCCTGGAGCGCCAAGGAGGGTAGAACAGACACGCGCATGGTATCGTTGTTCAGCGCGCGCACGGGCAAGGGCGCACGCGTGCTAGTGACGTAGTAGTAGTAGTAGTAGACGGGCGTTGTGGTCCTATTCAGAACTACCCGCTTCGGCATCAACGGCTGGGCGCATCATACCGGATCGCCGGACCATCCCACCCACCCAGTGCAACACCATTTTGTCCGCTAGTTTTATACGTGATACCAGCCCGCGGGAATCACCAGGTTTGCCCAGTGCCGCAGTCCGCTCAGAGGTACTCAACCGCACGGTACCGTCCGGTGCCACACATCTAGTTTAGACGAGACATGAACCATATCTCAGAACTGACGAGCTCTCCTGGGTCAGTGCACTTAGTTTCCCAATAACCATACCGCAGGTCCTGCTGGCAAAGGAGACAGACCGATGTACATCTAGGTCCGGGTGTGCAGCGTGTTGCTTCGGGTAACAGAAAGCGTTGAATTTCAACCGCAATGAATCAGCATACAAATGAAGCAGATTAGGCACTGCAACTTCTCCATGTGGGACAACTGTTGCAAGATGAGGGTGGAGAGCTTGTGGTTCGAGACGGGAGTCTCATCAGGGTATATCCAAGAACCCAAAGGAACTAGTTATCAATTCAAACAACCACGACAGGCCAGTGCTAGGGAATCCGCACGACCCTTGTGCGGACAGCTCGTCATGAGTGTCAACCTAGCACTACAGGAACACTTTTTGCACCGCGGCAAACGCGGATAGCGATGGAATCAGGTCATGAAGCATGATGGACTGTACAGTTCGGGTGCTCGGGCCCGAGCTCCGGTGGATTTTGGCGTAGAGCGCGCCAGCCATAGATATGAGCGACGGGGGAAGGAACAACGGTCAACGAGAATATATTCTGGAACGAAAGTACCGAATAACGACGAGAAGGACAGCGGAGGAGGCGCTCATGACAAAGGCGCGAGGGTAGCACGCGAGTCGCGAGCGAATTTGCGCGTGCGACCGCTGCGCAGTGTCTGCGTCCAACGGCGGCAGTCGAGCGATGGTCCACGCCGTTGGGCGAGACGAAGTGGGAAGGGCAGGCGGGCGCAAGCGCGGGTGGGGCGGCGAGTGAAGCTCGCAGGCCGTAACACCAAGCAGCGAGCAGCCGAGCCTGGCCCGCTGCGCGACGGCAAACGGGGCTTATTGGGTAATGGGTAAGAAAAAGTAATCCTCAATCCGCGGGGCGCGGCGTGAGGGTGGGCGGTAGGTGTCGGTCGGCGCGACGGGGTCGAGGTGACCGTGGCGGTGGATGATGTTGTCTGAAGAGGAGTCGACGTGTCGGGAACAAGACGCAAAATGTCCGAAATAGGCCGAAAGTCCGCCCGCGCCCAACCCGCGCCTCTTGCTCTTGAACAGTTGTCCGTCACCGCCAACGCGCCGCCTTGAACCCCATTCGCGCGAGTACAGCGCGCCCAACGACGTAGTTAATCAAGAGCAGCTGCACAGCGGTTCACTCGCCCGGTCAACATGGACATCCTACTGCGCCAACCCTGCAGCCCCCCAGACTCGCCTGTGCGAGCTCACTACGTATGAATCCTGCTCTTGGATACTAGCGCGTTGGGCATTGATGTTGACTATGCGCGCGCTAAATATCTTGCTCGCTACTTGCGCGCACTACCGATCCCGGCAGCACCGATTCGCTCTTTCTGTGCTATCAGGTCGACACGAACCCGTCCTTTGCGCGCGCCGTGGTATTTGAGCCTGTGTCTGAGGCCGGTCCTCTTGTAGCTCGTATGACGCTCTGATAATGCACCGGGCGCCCGATGAGCTGGACACGCGCCTTACATACTCCTCGGACCTGCTTTCTGGTCCACGCCTTCCTTCGGTCCGGACCTGCAGCTCATACTTTTGTGTTGTAGCCGTATTGGCGCAGACTCGAACGGTGCTATGCGAACAACGTCTGATACGTCTCTTTACTGCTGTCCGTGACCGGACGCCAGACCGCTTTCCTTCGGGCGCGTACGGCGGGAGCGACTCGTACGACATGATACTCTGGAGAGCTCCCGCGCCATAACTCTGCTGCGGTGAGCTGTGACAGAACTTCGTCTCGAGTCTCTCGCTCCATTGCTCCTCGGCAAAATCGGTACCGCCGGGATGCAAGAGGAATGCGCTAATTGTATGATCATCTGGGTTGCGTCGACTCCGGCACCAGGGTGACACAAAACGCCAAGATGAGGACGACCGATTCAATCGCGGCCGAGACGGCGACGACGGCGAGAGAATGTCGATGCGAATCGGATTGCGTGACTTTATGATCTGCATTCCATCCTGATGTCGCACTCGAGCTCGTGATACGCAATTGGGCCGTCCGTGTCGTCGTATCTGGCGTCGCGGTAGGCGTGACGACGGGTTGCACGATTGGAGAAGTGTGTGTGTCCCAGGCCGGCGAAGGGGACGTTACGCCGTTGTTCAAGAGTGACGAACTGGCGGACGGCGTCGGTGTTCAAGTCGATGACTTGACTATAGCGACACGTCATCGTATTACAGCCGATTTCGAAGTGGGTCCTGTGGATTAGGAGCACTCGGCACTCCGGCACCGCAGCGGCCGCTCCACGGGATGAGCACTCGCGTGAGCGTGCAAGAAGGCGTCCTGGGCGCCTGAGCACTCACAGCACAGCTCGGTGCTCGATGGGCGTTACGAGTGCGCGATTGTGGCGTCGGACGGTCCGTCTGCGGGCGGCGTATGCCGGCGGCCACGTCACCCTTTGACGCCGGACTCGCGCGTCGCGGTCCCTGCCTGTGCGCCGTCCCCGTCTGCGCCGCGACGTGCAGAGTGTGCGTTGCGCACATTGTCGGCGCCGCAGTCCATGGTTTGTGCACTGCGTCTCGGGCACGCTCAGACATAGGACACGCGACAGGCGGCTCGCGACGCCGACCGCCAACGGCGACCGGGCGCACCAACGGCGACGCGCGAGGTGATCAATGTACACCCTGTTCTTACTCTACTATACACATCGTCTTGTCCGCTGAACTTGCTGCGCGCGTGCGTCGTATCGGACTTATGGGCTATGAGCGTCGACGATACGCGCTCGCATTGCTGCGTACATGCAAGTGGAACCGCCGCGAGCGCGAAGGCAGCTTAAATTCTAACCGCAATCTGTTGATCAAGAGCACTTATAGGCGACGCGAGCTGCCGTATATATATGACGGTGGTCGTTCTCCGTGGTCGCTGTTGCCCTCTCGTCTGCTGGTCTCTTCTATGGCTGACGATGGTTGGGCCGCTATGCTAGACTCGGCGCATAATGGCGTGTTACGCTTGTTCGAGGATATACTACCCCCTACTGCCGATAATTCGGTTCCATC